>JAWNNQ010001745.1:0-218216 GCA_035044765.1 Leucophenga montana
TTTCTATAGAGAATTGATGAAATTTTACTAATCAAGTCAAACACAGGGTACGCATAATCAAGAAAAAATGCATAAGAAATTATGCGATTGCAAACACGTGTTACTTTTGGTGTTGTCTATTCGCATATTTCGTTGTCCCGTGCGACAGTGAAAAACTAGATTTGTTATCAGTGCGTCGAAAGTACATGCAGAAATCGCATCAAGTTTTTTGTACAAACAGGCATTCTAACGATAATTAAGAAACATAAAACCTGTTTGGAAAGAATTAATTATTGGTGATTGTTATACCTATACAAAGTTTGTCCCGTGCGACATCGTAAGTACGAAATCCAAAAACAAATTATTTTTTTTTTTTTTTTGGTTTGCTTATTGTAAATTTTTATGTACTTATAAATTATTTAAATCTAGATGAGCAAAAATAGCGGCGAAAAAACCAAGAGAGTTGCAAACGGTGGCGAGAAAGGTTGAAGGAAGATCATTAAATAAAATTACAAAACTACAGAATTAAAAACAGGACACGAATGCGGAGTGCTAGACCATAGTGGAAAGCGTTGACCGAGGGGAATCGTGTAATGACTGAAGAGAAAAGGCGGAACGAGTGCATAAGGAAAATAATAGATACGGGAGAAGCTGGCAGGAATTATAAATCCAAAACAAAACGAGCCTTACAAATGCAAGCAAACATTGGCTAAAGCTGTAAAAAAAAGTGGAGAATGTGTTGCCGAAAGACATGCAAAACAAAATTAAAGGTGCTAGAAGTTTTGTTTCACAAATACAATTAGCCCGAACAAACGAATCAAAACAAAACTAATTTAAGCAGTACACTCCAAGAAAGTGTTGTTAAGTCCATTGAGGAGTTATGTGAGCGACAACGTTAGTGTGCAAGTCTCGGGAAAAAAGGACAAATAAACGCATTGTATTGAATGCTTAATTTAAAACAAGTTTTTTAAGCTATATAATTTCGAAAAAGAGCGACAGAAACAACATAAAAAATGTCCCCCGTGCGACAGAAGTTTAAATTAAATTAAAAAAAAAAAAATTATTTATCATATTTGCGTAAATGTATAACCATTTTAAAGAGAAATCAATGAACAACATTTATCAGAAATTCGCATCAATATATTGCCTCAACTTTCGCTGAAATCTGAGTTTTAATTGATCGCCGCGAAAATCACTTCTTGCAAAAATCTAGAAAACGAATAGTTGCCCAAAGTCGAGCTTCACACCAATTATACGGCTAATCAAGAGCTACTTTATAATGGGAAAAATAATTTTGAAAATCGGTCTTATATTGACTTTTTCACGATTGTCCCGTTCGACATCATGGAAATGCCCATATGTTTCATATCAAAAAAATCCGAGAGTTGTCATACCAATTTGTTATGTTCGAAAAGTTCAAATCAGTAATTTTGAAAGTATCAAAAAAAGAATTTAAGAATAAGAGTTACACAGTAATATCAAATTTCAAAACAGATTTGATATGATTATATATCATAATACCAGATTCCAGCCGCATAATAAAACAGTTTGAACCAATTTACTTTTGGACCAATTTACGATCACATGTTCAAGTATGCTAAATGATTGACTTCATGTAACCCTAAAGAAAAAGGTCTATAGTGTTGAATCGTAGGTTCGATCGGCGGAAGCACTCGTCTGTACAAGCATGTAATGCTAAGAGGATGACCAATTGAGCAATACTTGTTAGTTTATTTAATATTCAATTTAATGAGTATCACTTCGGTTTAGTCAACAACTTCGAAAAATATCATGTGTCTGTCTATTTCACACTACACATTTTCTCTAATTCTCTTTGTGCTTGGTAAGTTTCGTTTGTCGAGTTTCTTGTGCTATTGATGTGACCGTCAGATCTTATTGATATATTTCGTATCAATTTGCGAAACTATCATATCAATTTCCGCTTTGGATGGATATGTTTTCCAATCAAATTGATATTATTAGCTGAAAATAAATAATATTCATATCAAATTTCAAAATGATCAACAGAGATAAATTTGATATTGATCTCTTTTTTGTAGGTGCACATACAAGTGTTTCAGTGAGCTCAGCTACAAAGTTCTCATCAGTCTGCTGGCCACACATTTTATATTTTTTGCTACTTATATCATGTATTTCAGGAAAAGCGTGGTGTGTACCATATATATACACCTATACTGTCAATGAGTGTTGCGAAGAGTATAACAAAAACTAGCTACAGGCAATAAAATAATTAAGAAAAGGAAATAATATAAACAAAATGAAGTCACTATAATTATATACGCGCATAAATTGAGGGCCAAAAAAGTCGCAAAATGTGAGAAAGAAAGAGAGATGAAGCTCCATCGAAGTAAAAAATAACGCGGTCAGAGCGCAGAGCAACAACAACAACAACAACGAAGTTCAATGAAACATTTTCGCAAGCGGTAAAGGCAAAAGCAAGATTTTGTCATATGTAAGTATGAAACACCAAAATAAATTAAACGAATTAAAAAAAAAAAGAAGACAGCAGAAAAAAAAACAAAAAAGAACCCAAGTTAAAAACGAAGGCAGCTCAAAAAGCAGATACAAGATACACAGATACTTTACTTCAAAGTAGCGCAGATACAAATACACACACACACACACACACACAGATGCAGATAAGCAGGCAAAGGCAAGTCAGATACTTAAAATAAAGCATGCGACATGCATGAGGTCACACAGATACAAAAAGATACACAGATACATATACAAATTGATCACGGCCTTTACAGGTGGTATTAGCTTTAACAAACAAAAAAAAAATAAAGTTTTTGCGCTTGTAAGCGAAAAGCAAACGAAAGAGCGCAAATAACAAAAACTAGAACCTACAAAAAGTATATGTATAAAGACTTAAAATTAGCACAAAAAACAATATAAATACAAATAAAACTTTCCGCCTGCAGTTCTGTAGCAGATAGTTCGAATATATTAACGCGGCTTTAGTACCTTTCGCTAGCTTAAAGTTTATTTTTATGCATCAAAACAAATAAAAATCGAAATCATTTCAAAATAATATGCTATCCCAATTCGATCGATTCGCATATCTCATCTGATTGAATTGTGTGTGAGCATGACTAGTTTACCTTATTTGTCATTTTACGTATTGTACGAGTATGTATTGTTTAGTGCGCAACTATCTACAAGTATGTATCTACTACAAGTAACTAGCTGCTCTTGAGTCATTAACTTGATTTTGTTTTTATAAATATTTTGATTTAGCGAGGGTAACAGAAGCAACGGCAGACAATTGAATCGTGCACACTTTCATTTACTTAGACTAAATCGTGTTTCAACTTAGTTTTTGGAGATGGAGAGCAAGCGAGGTGACAGCGTCAATAACTTAGATCATTTTTCAGAAAATATTTTCAATGTAGATTTTTGTTTGGCAATTTTTAACGTAGTGGATTGGTAAGGATACTACATCTGAATTCATTAGGACAGTCATCCACGCAAGTGCAGCCCGAGCAATTTATATATACATATTTATAATAACAAAAATTTTACTGATAAGTCTGATCGAGACTTGTTATATACCGTTATAAAGGTCTTGAACGTATATTCAGAGAATGTTCACTCATATGATATCGAAGCATAACAGTCTGAATATAATCCCTTATATTCAGTCTGGTATTTATAAGACCCACCACTCCAAAAAGTATTAGGGTTCGTGGTGAACCTATCACCCGAAAACTTAAATAGGGGATGTGTATGTAGATGCCACCATATCGAATTTTAAGTTGATATTGATGTTTTTCATTCAAATGCATAAAAGTTAGCTGTGGGTTTGTATGGGACTACCTCAATAAGTGGGTGTGACACATTCATTTGTCTATGTATGTTAAGCGGCTGTCCATAAAAAGCCAACACATCGCATTTTAACCTAATATTGACTTTAATAAATTAGTTTTTCTTACAAAAAAAAAAAAAAACAAAAGGCGGCAGT
Source organism: Leucophenga montana (assembly GCA_035044765.1). Lineage (NCBI taxonomy): Eukaryota > Metazoa > Arthropoda > Insecta > Diptera > Drosophilidae > Leucophenga > Leucophenga montana. Next base: position 3,965 of record JAWNNQ010001745.1, read on the forward strand.
AGGCTTGTATAGGGGCTACCCCAAAATGTGGACGGGTATATTTATTTAAAGTATATGTGAAGCATCTGTCCACTAGAAGCTACCACATCAATTATTAAGTTGATATTTGATAAACATTGTTTTTCATGCATAAAAGTCAAAAGTGATCGGCGCGGAAGATAAATCTTGATACTCCATTACACTGCAATAAAAAGAAGTGTATGTGTCAATTTTCAACTGGATCGCATAAAAATTGGTTTCCAAAAAATGCGCAACAATATCCAGACATACGGACGGTCATGGCTAGATCGACTCGTCTTGTCGAGCTGTTCAAGAATATACTGGGTGTCTCAAAAGAAAGTTCACATTTGATTTGCTGATTGCGTGAACGCAACTATTCTGAGAGGCGCGGGGGGTATGTCAATCGGTAGCCTAGCTTTTGGAAATTTAGTCGCTATGCGTTCCTCGCTAAGCGTTTCTCGGGAGCGGACCGTGCATTGTGCGTAAGTGAGTTTTACAAAAACGGTAATTCAGCGACTGTAGCGCGTAGAAAATTCTGCAGTATTCGACATGTTCGTCATTTAAATGATGCGCCAAGCCCTCGACTTATTGGGAAATGGCAGCCATCACGCTCGATTAAATGAATGCCGTGAACGCAACGGTTTACATTTGGACATTATCATTTTTAAGAAATAAATTCAAAGTGTGTATTTTAACATGTAATAAACATTATTTTCAAATAACTAATGTTAACTTTCTTTTTATATATACTTTATATATACTTCTTTTTATATAAACTTTGTATATATACTTTATGAGGTCTACGAATGTCTCCTTTAATGCGTTACAAACTTTCAGAGAAACTGATAATACCATTTCACACTATGTGTGAATGCTATAAAAACGTTAGTTCTACCAATGGTTTCTACAAATTTAATATGTTTCAATACAAAACCGGTTCACAACATTGGTGAAGATTACAACAACTATTTTCTAACCATATTTTTTTTATAATTTGAAGAGACCCCATTCGGGTCACTGAGATGGAAAGAAACAAAGAAACTTTTGTTCTGAAATTTTTAAATATTTAGTAACATTGTAATATATCGTTTCGAAAGTTTATTATAATAGCTTTTAACAAACTGTATTGAAAGTTATAGATCAAAAATAGATTTCGAAAGTAACATTTTGACAATATGGCGAAAATTAAGAACAACATTGCATGCTCAATTTTTCTGTGATAGTGACAAGTGACTCGATTTACACATTTATATTTTGAACGGTCTATAAGAGGACTATCAAATCGCAAAATAGTTTGTGAAAATTAGTATGCTTGTTGTTGCAGTAATACATACATCAAAAAAAGGAAATATATATTTTTTTTTGTACTTTATTCTGATCTTTAAGAATTCATATCTACAGACCTGAAAACTAGGTTATGCTAAGAAAAAAATTTAATTTGAGCTCGAAAAATTTTGGTTTTGTAAGCTTTTTCCGCATAATGTGTTTTCTAAACTATTATCCCGCCCGGAGCCCAATAAGCGCTAACCAGTAGATTGCTCTCTTTTTCATCTTTCAGAATCAGAAAGGGTGATCTATGATCTATTCTCTAGGTCAGAGGTGCCCAATAATACAAATGGGGAAACACAAACCAATACATACGAAGTTATTTTTGCTTTTCTTGTAGAAATAAAACGTGAAGCCAGGAAATTCTTTGTGTAATTTTTGTAGTTATGAAAAGAGCTGCGTTTGTGCGTGTGATTTCAAAAGGCAAAAATAAGCCATGTTTGATTGCGAAAAAGCTGTTTTGCGGGCGTTTTTGAAAAAACAGATAACGAAGAACAGTTATTTTTCAGTGTAATCAAACAGTTTAATGCAAACAGCTGCGTGTGTGTAAGACAACGTTGAACGTAAGCTAGAGTGCATTATAATAACATATGTACATGAAGAGCATATGGTCTGGACACCGTTGGCCTAGGATATTTGATGAATTTTTATGAGGATACGCTAAAGATTAGGTACACAAACCTGCTTTTCAAACGATTAAAATGGTTATAGACAATATCATAACTCGTATTGTAAAAACATTTATAAAAAAATAGTGCAAAACTCCATACAAGTAATGTCAATTGAAGCGTTTACTTTTTGTTGCGTGTTTTCTAGAAATTCTGAAGAAATAATACCTATAATCGATGTTTATGTTGCAATCAGCCAATTGAACAAATCAGAAGCACAAACCACGTGCGTCAAATTTACATCGATCGAAATTGTATTGAATAAAATTAGCATAGCAACGGCGTTACGTTTATTTTCCGTGTAATATTTTATTATTGGTATGTAAATTATGGCTATCATTTTACTATTTCAAATGAATGTCAGCTGTTCAGTTCATCAACTGATAATTTGAGTTGCATTTCGTTTTCTCAAGAAAATGTTGAAGGCGTTCACTTTTAAGCAGTAAATCGGGCTTAGAATTGTACTGCGCATCTACAAAAAAAAAAATCAAGATCAATTTGATATCGTCTCCATTGTCTTATTGAAAAAGATCAATATGATATATTTTTATTGATATTTTACCATGACATGATATAAAATCGCTTCAAATTAAATATGAAACATGCCATATTGATCTGAATTCATCATATCATATGCCACTTTTTTATATTATTCAATATTTTTAATATACTTCTGGACCGAAATTGACCCGGACCCGGTGGATTTAAACCGAACCGGTAAACCGTATCTTCTTAAGTTGGCTGTCACTGTCATTGACATGCATGACAAGTTTGATGCGGGATCTATGTTTCACAGCTGCTTCTTTACAACGCGAAAAGTTTGTATGGCGATTTTTAACATGGAGAAAAAATTGAACGAGTTTGCTTGAGATTTTGTGTTTCCAATGGAATAACGGCAACGGAAATGTTACAAAAGTGGTATGAGGACTCGGGAAGTCAAGTATTTGAGTGGCATAAAGCATTCGGTAAGGGTCGTTACCACCTCTGTTAACGACAAAAACATCGAAAAAGTGATGAAAATTGTGCTCGAATTGAGGTCGACATCTCTAATGGATCGACTCTAACACCTTTTTTGTTGATGTTTTGGGTATGAAACGCGTCGCCGAAAGACTCGTAACAAAAGACCTGCATTTTTTGAAAAAAAAAAACGTCTTGTGACCGAGTTTTTGGCCAAACATGAAACAAAAGTCATCGCACAACCACCGTATTCCCCAGATTTGGCATCAATTGATATTTTTCTGTTTCCAAAACTTAAATATACGGATAAAAAAAAAATTCACTGAAGGAACTAAAGGCTATCCCGGTCGAAGCCTACAACAAGTGTATGGAAAATTGAATTAACCGTTGGCATGCTTGTATTGATTCAAAAGGAGCAAATTTTGAAGGCGATAATAAAAACTTGTATTAAAATGCATAAAAGTGTTTTTTTTTTTGTTTAATCAATACGGGTCAATTTGATCAGAAAGTATATGTGAAACTTCCGTCGAATTTCAAGTTGATGTTGACTGAAATTTAAAATTTTTTCTTTACATAAATTGAAAAGTAGATGGTGTATCTGTTGGGAGAATACCCCTAAAAGTGAGCGTAGCATGGCCATTGTGACTTATGTTCATCATAGAAACCTAGAAAGTTTCTATATCCGATTTCAGATTGCAATCTTAAAAACTGAGGAACTAATTTTGATGCACACAGAGAGGTTATAGACCGACGGACATGGCTAGTTTGGTTTGCCTCGTCGAGCTGATCAAGAATACATACATATACTTTAGGGTCAAAATGATAAATTCGAATACGTAATTTGGATGACTCTAAGATTATGTATATACTTTTTGATAAGAAAAAACTTATGTTTTTGATGATTGGTTTTGGCGTTAATTTTTCTCGGTGTACTCGTACACATACGAGCGATGGAAATGGCTAGAACAATTCATCTCATTAAGCTAATCTTTTAGTGCTTTGCAAACTTTCTGACAAAATTATTACTGAGTTTATGTTTATTCTGATATTCTGATAATCAATAAAAGTGTGTTAATACAGAAACTCAATTCTCAAATTCCATATGAAGCTTATAAAAAAAAAAAAAAAAAAATCAAGTTATGATACTTTCACCTATCACACCGGCTATCTTTCTAAACAGTAAACTTTTTGAGCACCTGGGGAAACCATACATTTTCAAATACATACTATAAACATTTCAATAACCCCACACCTATGTTAATTATTTTTACTACATTTCAGCTGGCAGTAGTACTGCTTACATTTGTATCTAAAAGCTGAGACTGTACTATGGAATCAAGATACAAAATCACACACAGAGACAAAACCTTATAGTTCAAAAACAACAACAACAACATATACAATACGACTAATGACGTTTAGCTAAAAGCTTACATAGATACTACGATAGTTTATATGAAAAACAAACACGAGTGAAAAGAAAAACGCACAAGCATTTTAAAAAATTGCTAATTAAAATATGCAAAACTGTCAAAGTGGCAAAAGCAAATGTAAACCAATTGACCTATTTGAATATTCAAAAATGTCTGGTGAAAAAATAAATTAGAATTTGCAAAAATACAATATCTAACATAGAAATCGACTCAAGAACGTTTTCATGTAGTATTGCACAAGTTTTTCGTGCAAATAAATAAAACAAAAACAAAAATCCAAAAGATACTTTTTTTTCGTACATACATATATCATACGATTCCATGGCATTCGCTGCAGCTCCGGTGACGAATAACCAGACGTATGGGGAGAAGTACGGGGCATGGCCATTGGAAAATATGTATGTATGTATTTTTCGATAAAAATAAAATAAACATGCACGAGATTTCAATTCATATAAAACTGCATACGGGAAGGACAGACGAACGGACGGACGGACGACGAGAACAAACAACAATTTTCAACTGAGTTTTGCGCAGAGAAGAAAAAGTCGATGACATTCGCCAAAGCGTTTTTAAAAATAAAAAATGAGCGCACCACAGCAAATAAAAAAATAAAAAAAAAATTATGACTAACAAACAAACTGTTGCAAATCTTTACATACCTACTACGAATATTAAGAATAATTTGTTATAAACATTATATTTTATATCGAAATTTTCGAAATAATTGTTAAAACAAAAATCGTTTATGCAAATTTATGTTAAATGAAATAAAAAAAACACAGCACATGATTCGATCGCTTCGAGCTTTCAAAAGTTGCCTGACCTAATTATAATTTGGCTGAGACACATAAATAAATGAAATATTTCAATAACTACTATTAAGTTGCATTTCAATTGTGTATTTACATTTTTTTTTTTATAAATGCCAACGAGTAGCGATCAATAATACAGCAGGGTCGGATTTAGGTTTGTGGGAGTCCGGAGCCAAGGATGATTGTGTGATTTGTACCTCTTCATAGCATTTAACAAAAAGTATAAACATTTTATTTGTTATAAATAATATTTGAGATCAAGTTAAAGAACTTTAATCGTTTTTTTTTTTAATTTTTTCGAAGCGAACACATCAATAAGATCATCGCGTTAAATAGCGGATGTCGCTTTTTATACTTAAAATCATCAGATTGGTAAGACGTGCTTGTCTGAACTCATGCATACCTATACTATTTTCGATGAATTTCATAATTAAGAACGATCTTTCTCCACTGCAATTAGCCACCATCATGGATATGAACATGCGAAGTTCTACATATTTCTGCATTGAGAAAAGTTGAGTGCAAATCGTTTTGTATAATTATGCGAGAAAGAAATTTTTCCATTTGGTTCTTAGCCAAGCCATTTATAGTTTCAATTTGTTGCCAGGAGCTCTGTGAGTACGAATCAACGAGAATTTTCACTTTTGCATGCAAATCTTCTGGAGTCGTTGTCTTTGGCGTTGAAAAATAGAAATTACCAATTCTTTGAAACCGTTAAATATCAAATTTCGCAAACAAAAGCTAATTAGAAAAAATAAGTTTATTTTCGGATTCAGAGACTCATAAATGCCCTACTACCGGCTTTACGTTTTATTGTTTTTATTTTAAACCTGTTTAAATTACATGACCTTGTTACTATGTTCTTTGAAATGGCTGGTAAGAAATTGATCATAGTTCAAAATTAATTCTATTATTCCAAGGCAATTTCCATTATTTGGTGAATTGATGTTTTTCATTGGAACATTGAAAAGCCAGTCCACATTCAACCAAAAATTTATACAAAATGAACGAGTATCGAAAATAATATCGAGTACCTTAGTAGAAGAAGTCATCAGTATCGCTTCCAGTGGTTTGATTTTTCATTTAATGTTTATCGTTGTTCACAACCCTACCGAACCATAATTCATGATTTGTCTGATAATAATAATATAAAGCCAGTAGAACTATTAATTATATTGGATTTAAGTCACCATCTTGGTGCGCTTGGAGCGCTTTCACTGGTATTTCACATATATTCTATGAATTGAAATCCAGCTTCGCAGCTAGAATGAATTATTGATACTTCAATGTGTTCCCCTTATTAAGGGCGCATTATATACGGGGACATTTTTGTACCTGATGAAGAGGCAGATCGCCGACTGTTGTGAATTGACGTTTAGTCTCTCTCCCTCAGCTCACTGAATGCCGAGTTCAACCATATTCAAGAGTTCTGTCATTGATACCAGAACAATGCAAAACCAGTGAAGAAAAAGTTCATACATTGTGTGCCGCAATTGATCTTATGTTGTATGGGTGTTCTAAATTTTTTTTTTTTTGAATCTCATCTAAGCGACCAGTCTTGGACTTAGCCCATTGCAGTCAGAAGTATAGAATAACAATATTATTGAAAGTACGAAAGTGCCCGCATGGTGTAAGAAATGGCCGTGCGGTTTATATCGATGTGTATCTTATGTATGCATATTGTTTGAAGGACAACACCTACAGAGGGAAACACTTTTTGAACATGTCATCGCAAAAGCGTTCCATAGACTTGTGTATATAGTATATTAAGTTTAATCCATGTTTTATTAAACTTCTGAACGTTCAAATAAACATAAATATTGGGCAATTTAATAACACGTATGTGCATGATTTTCACTAAATTTGTGATTGATGTAATTGCAAAACATTTACCTTGAAAGTACACTTAAGTACAAGCACAATTTATTAATTTTTTTGATTTTGAAATACCACTATCTGAGTAAATCTGATAAAAATGAGAAAATACTATATTTACAAACTTCTGTTCGATAGGTGAAAGTCTGTGCTGCGAGCTTTGACATCAATTTTAAAATAACAAAATACCCCCAAAAGATTAGTTTATTGATAAACAAAACCAAGCTTTTACAAAATCTATGCAAATACCTAAAAACAATATAGAACGACGCTGCAGTTGAACGAGTGTGTTCGACTTCAATATACACTGCCTAAAGCTTTTTATTTGAAGCACAGATTTGTATACTGCTATATTCTATAGTAGCTCGATCTGAACCTTTATGAGATATTTCATTACGATTGACGTAAGATGCACCAAATTTGGCGTCTTAAGCTTATTTAACAACAAAAACAAAAAATGTTCACACAAAACCTAAAAAAGAGTGGAATGGTGGATTTGTCTGGGGGCCAGCCCTTATAGTCTATAAGATTTCGTTGTTTTAACTGAAGGTCAGACGGACATGTTTATATCGACTCACCTTCCTATGTTTATGAAGAATATAATATATACTCTATAGGGGCCAGTCACGCCACGCCGAGTTCTACCTGCTAAATACATTTGCACAAGCCTAATATACCATTTTACCCTATCTATGCAGGGTATAAAAACAAGTTTGCAAAGTCAAACTGACATATAAACAGACTCGCTTATCAGCCAGCTGCGAAAAGATAAGCAGTTGAAGCATGATTTGACGAAAGCAACGAACCAACCTCAAGACATTATTATTGTTTTGAAACTTTTTATATAAATGTTCACGATTCACGTGTTGATAAATAATATTCAGTCTAATGGAATGCCTCATCAAACTTCATTTTTAGACGAGTGCCTTAGAAATAGCGCACATTACCCCGAGAAACGTTCACAGGACATGTCCTACGTATCCGTTCCACTGGAGTGGACATTTTTTTCTTTCATGATTATTACTGTCCATTTAATTTGGAAAAGCTGTTTATTATTTTGACATTAGGAAATATGCTTTAAAATAAATCATATATATAGGTACTATTATATTATAGAGAGAGAGAGAGAGAGAGAGAGAGAGAGAGAGAGAGAGAGAGAGAGAGAGAGAGAGTTTTACTGTGGGTTAATCTCTAGAACTATTTTACTGATCAATAGTCTTGATAGTTCAAATAAAGACTACATATAACTTTGTAAAAATAGGTGGAATAACACTCCTATAAATGAAATCAGCAATAGTTGCCACTGAAAAAATTCATCCATAAATAAACTGAAGACTTGTTGAAGTAACATCTTCCCGCCCGAATTCTTATTTTATACCAAATGTTTGGGACTATCGTAGAATTTTATTGTTTCTAGTATCATTTTATGCTAATACTCTTTAGAAAATATAGTTATAAAGCAATGTTTTGACAGTGCCATATGTTTTCTTGAAGTTTGTTCTTAGTAACCTTGAGTAAATAGCTGCATGTGTATATAAAATAGTTTCTAATGCAATTTTGATGAGAGTATTTCACAGAAATTTGTAAAGGTATCGTCATCTGTTACAGCAATCTAGTCATTCCAACTATGACAGACTCTCCCCGATTGATTCTTTTACCACTTTCAAGTCAATTCTCTCCTATGAAACTTCTTCAGTTAAGGAATGATATTTGGTACATATGTGCAGCAGGGTAGGGAAGAACATAAGTTCAACTAGAAAAAAATGGACCTACAAAATAAAAACAAAAATCTCAGCACCCATTTAATGTATGCAAAGAATGATGTGGGAAGAATAAGAATGAGTTCTATTGGAATAATTTAATTCTTCTTTGCATTATGTATAGAAGCACAGCGCGTTGGTTACACTAGTGAATACACTACATACTTCAAAGTTAGACAAGTCAGAATGTTTAACAAATCAACAACAAATCACTTAGCATTGTGAAGTTCGATGCGCATTTTTTGTTGTCGCAATTTGCACAATTTTTTATGTGCAACAATTGCCTTATTTGGCTATTTTCGAAAAGCTGATGCAATTTTGCTATTCAAACAAAGCACACAGTGAAGACTCGCATGCATGAATACAACACTGCGTTCTCTAATTAAGAATATAGTACAATATAAGGAAACAACATTTACCTCATCGCTTAGAATCAATTCGTTTAGAAAAGGACTCAAATCAATATCGTAAGGCGATTGTGGAACGTATTCCACATTAGATGCTTCAGACTCCAGCTTAATATCGGCATGCGATTGATCCTCTTCTGTTTTAACTTCCACTGTAGCAGCAACAGCTTCATTAAAGTCAAGTTCTTCATACTGTGAATCGGTTTTAATGTTATCCTCTTCCACTCCAGCAGCAGCAGCAGCTGCTGCCTGTTCCAATTCCGGTTGCTCCTCATAATCAACAGGTTCCTTTTTAACGCCAACAACGGCATTCGAACAAGAAGCCACATTATCAAAGAAACCGTATAGTAAACTATCATCATCATCATTATCATCGTATTGTTCTATTTTAATAGAACTCGAGCCACTTGGATGCGGTGTGCTGTCATTCAATGCAGCAACAGCAGCTGTCGCTGCACCTTCACTTGCAGCAAAACCATGTAAAAAGGTTTCGAGATTCATATCCAAAAATGTATTATTCACTTGGCCATCCTTTAATGGTAAATTGGCATAGGGATTTGAGATCGATAGATCGCCAAAGTCACGTAAATCGGCTAAATTCTGTTCCCAAATCGAACGATGATCCTGAAATTGTTCCGAATTCAGAAACAATTCCAGATTCGGTGAGGGTAAGTTGCGTGTATAGTTGCCATTGGAGCCGTTGTTGTTAGCGCTAGCAGCGGATGTTACTGCCGCTGCTGCACCGGTAACCTGTTCGAGTGCTGCAGCGGCTACACCGGCAGCTGCTGCATTACTACTTGCACTGGATGTTGTTGTACTGGTAGTACCTGTGCCTTGTAGCTCCTGCAAGGCGGCGGTTTGTACACTGCTGCTGCTATCATTATGTACATTAAGCACATAGGCAGTGACATTATAGCTATTTGGTAGCTTATATGTATGATCGTAACGTATAAGATCCTCGATAAGTGGTGACATCGATTTGCGATTTGCATACGTATGTTGTGACTCAATCATGGGCACGGTACGTAACATTTCCAGTTCCCAGCTGCCATCGCCATGACGCAAATCCAGTTGTGCATCCCAGCTGCGTAAGCGTTGCTGTAGATATATATCGGAGGGATCAACGTGCAGCAGGCTCAAGGCTAATGCCAATTGAAGCATTTTCATGGCATATGATTTTTTATTATTTGAGATCATTTTGTGGCTGTTTTCAGAATTGTGGTTGTTGTTCTTGTTGTTATTGTTACTGCAGTTGTTGCTGCTGTTCAATTACAAAAATGCATGTGGGTGGTGACAGGTACAATCGTCGTTGTTGACGTAGAAGTCGACAATGATTTAGCCTTTGCCCCCGTCCACCCGCCTCCACTCCAATTCACCACCGGAATCAGTCTGCTAGCCAGACAAGGCAGCAAAATGCTCCGGCTGTGTTTGTTCAATGATGTTTCCTTGCTGTTGTCTTTGCTTATTTTTTTCTTCTTCTTTTTTTTGCACAATTTATACGCAGTAAATGTGTATAATTTATATATCTTTAAAATTTATTTGTTTAAATCGCAATTTCTTCTTCGCCTTGGCCACTTAAAAGCTGTCAGCTTCCCGAACTCAATTTGTTGTGATCAACTTTTGATGCTGACGAATTTGTTTTGTTTATTTTCAATGTAATTTACGTGTCCTTGTATATTATAAATTCCAAGAATTATATATATTTATGACAAAATCTGCAATTAAAAGAAATATCATGCGTTTTAGTAAAAATATTTATTATTTAGAAGAAAAAAATTTTACAAATATGTTTTTAAAATGCTGTGTTTTATGAGATAAATGAGAGTATTATTTATGTAAATATTATGGTATAATAAAACTATTCGTCATATTTTAAAGGAACTACTTATTTTTTATATGGTAATTGGAAGAAGACATTAGATGAGATATGAAAATGTCATATACTTTTTTCGACTCAATCGACAGCAATCTAGGAATAATTTTGTATAATATTGCGTGTTGTTATTGCTATTACACCGCGCATCAATTACAAGTCCAAACAGAGAGAAAGTCACCAAAATAGTAACGCACCGCATACAAAGTAAATATGTACGTACAAATTATTCTGACAGTTTTTACCGACGATGCCGACTTAAAATTTTTTATTAGTTCCAGTTCGAATTTGCACTATTAATTTTACATGGGCTAAATTTTTTAGAAATTTTCCCAAACTTCTCGTTCTATTTTACACACAGGAGAAAGATATTAGGACAAAAAAGTTTATATGAGTATTAGACACACAACAGACACAAGACAGACAATCGCTGATAGATTAGTTCGCCTCGTCGAGCTAATTTGGACCGGCAAGATTATTATGGGATTCCGGCGAATGATTGCGTGATCGGCTCTTTCCTAAGTTGTGTGTTCAGGTTTTCCAGAGACTCTCAATATGGCTTGCAGCATTGCGTATTCATATTGACCAGGTTGACTATAGGCAGGAGGCTTTAATCTCCTGAGATGTTTCTGGCTTGCAGCTATCAAAGCGACTTGTCTTTAGAGCTGCACTTGCCCTTTGAGCTCGGAGTTTTCTGAAAACTCTTGCGATCGAACAAAACTACTCGACGATGATTTTTAATTTTCGTTTGCGACGCATTGTTTACGTTTTTTGTATCACTGTTAGGTCAGGTCAGGGTATATCATATAATTTGTAAAGTTGTAAAACATGAACTGTAACGCCCTCAAACCTATTTATATCTAAATATCTGTGTTATTTTCGGTTTTATTCAGAATATTGAATCCACTATTTTTATTTAATTAGCGAAAAGCTTTATAATATTGGATTCTCATTGGATTCACAACTGCATGTCAAATTTCAACTCCATCAAAATAGTAAAAGTGGGTACAAAATTTGACATAGTACACAAATGCACATTGTATTGTACGAGGCATATCGAGAAAGTAAGTGTTCTGATGCTCTCACAACCGGAGAGATTTTATTTTCGACATGTTGGCATACACGGCAGTGTAGCCTGACTTCTCGCCTTTGCAACGAGACCGGTTTGAGGTCAGTACGTTGGCGCCCCTACTTCTACACCCTTGCCGACACTGCTTCAAAATCATGAGAGCTACCGATATATCATGATTTATTTAAGGATAACTATGTCAGCAAACAGTCATTGGAGGACAGATGCTTTTGCAGCCATTTTAATTTCCTACTTTGATTTGAATTTGTAGCACACAAATCCGAAAAGAAAAGAAAAGCATATAGATTTTATCAAGTGTTAAAGTTCAATACTTCTTCATTCTCGAGTAAATTTTTATTTTATACTTAATCAACTGCTTTTGAGCATTTCTATATTCGCAACATAGGTGCAAGCCACACCCTGGATAAAACAAAATCTAAAACTAATTCCAATTAATGTATAACCAACCATCTCACCACTGATTACATCATAAAATATTTTAGTTATAATGATTCTTTCCTAGAATAACCACAACATAAAACATTATAATAATTTGTTAAGTTGGCTTTTTATGTGGTTCTTTATGTGATAATAATGGACGGACGTTTAATGCAAAACTTCCATTATAGCGCAATCGAATCAATTGAATATTCAAAGCGTCAAAGTATTCGCCTGTATATAGCTTTATCATATATTTCCTGGACTATTTATGAAGGTTATTCTAAGCGTAAAACGATGACTTATTGTAATCGAAATGCATTTGACAAACTGAATAACAATAAATTAATGGCGCTTTTTTATGGAAAATGCTCTTTTCTCTCTCTCACTCTCTTTTTCTCGTTCTTAAAAATATATATAATATAACAAGAAAGAACGCTGCAGTCAAGTATGCTCGACTTTGAGATACCCTATACCTTTATTAATGGTTTTATCTGGACATGTGCGGGATATTTTATTACAATTGATGAAATAATAGAATTAATTAAAAATATAAGTCATACAAAAATTCTAAAATGGGTGCCCAATTTGCAAGAGGATAGCACTTAAAGTGATCAGATCTGGGCCTACATGGAATATTTTATAAGCATTGACATAAGCTACGCCATTTATAGCTTAATTAAGAATAGAAACCCAAAATAATAATACAAACAAAAAAAAACGTTAACTTCAGTTGAACGGAAGCTCTAATACCATTCACACGAAATTTTAAATAGTATTGCAAAACATAAAAGTGGGAGTTTGAATAGGGGCTACCCCAAAAAGGGGGCGCTACACGCCCACTAGTAGATGTGTAACATGCCGAAATATCGAATTTCATATTGATATTGACGTTTTATATACAAATGCATAAAAGTGAGCTGTGGCTTTATATGGGACTACCTCAAAAAGTGGACGTGATACGCCCACTAGTAGATCTGTATGAAGCGGTGTCCACTAAAATCCACCAAATCAAATTTCAAGCTAATATTTAATGAAGAATTTTTTCATTAAAAACACAAAATTTTACGGTGGGTTTGTATAGGGCTACCCAAAAAAGTGGGCGGGCCACGCCCATTAGTCTATGTATGTTAAGCTGCTGACCATAAAAAGCCACCATATTGCATTTCAACCTAATATTGACTATAATAAAGAAGTTTTTTTGCAAAAAGTCAAAAGTTGGCAGTAGGTTTGTATGGGGGCTACCCTAAATAGTACCCATTAATGTGTATGGGAAGTGTCCGCCCACTAGAAGCTACCATATCAATTATTAAGTTGATATTGACTACATACAAAAATTGAAAAGTGGACGGTTGGTTTGTATGGGGGCTACACCAAAAAGTGGGCGTGGCGTGTCAATCTTGACACTCTATTAAACTGCAATAAAAAGAAGTGTATGTGCAAAATTTCAACTGGATAGCATAAAAATTGTTGCCCAAAAAATGCGCAACAACATACAGACAGACGGACATGTCTATAACGACTCGTCTCGTCGAGCTGATCAAGAATATATATACTTTATGGGGTCTACGATGCCTCCTTTATTGCTTTACAAACTTTCAAACAAACTGATAATACCATTTCATACTATGTGTGAATGAGTGGAAAAGGAGAAGCTAAAAATCCAAACTTTAAGTATCTGATAGTCTCAGACGAACAAATCTATCTCAATTGGTCTTCCGATGCTGATTAAGAATATATATGTATATGTATAGCTTATAGGGGCTGCCACGCTTCCTTTTGCTTATTAATTTTCAAAAACTTTATATACCCTTTTACTCAATTGGTACAGGGTATAAAAAGCGATTCAATGGTCACCCTAGCCTGTCTATTCTATTATTTTAGCAAATGCGTCACAGCCAACAGCAAAGCAAGTGCATTAACCCCCAGCTATATACATAGATAACTTTTCTTTCTTTAAGCTTTTTCGCTGCCACTTATTTTGGTACTAAAAACGCTGAACTCAAGTGCAAGGTCAAGGACAATGTTGTGTTTAAGCGAAGGATAAATTTGCGCAAAAAAGTTGTATCTAGATACACACATACATATGTATGTATATACAGACATAAAACCAAACGAATTTATTTATAAAAAATTTTTCCAAATATGCATACAAAAAAAAAAAAAAAAAACAATTTATACAAATTCAATAAAAATCAAAAACAATTTACGCTTTTGTATAAACAAAATTAATTGAATGGTTAATGAAACAGTGAAGCAAGGCGTTAAAATCTTTGGAAAAAAATGCAATTGAATGTCGGTTGAAAGTATTAACAATGAGGATAGCAGTGGGGTGCGGTGCAAATGATGTTAATGGCGTGAGTGAAGAGTACCTACAATGCATTTGGTATGAAGGTGTGTGCGCTTCTCGGACAGTGTGCTTCATAATTATAAGACAGTTTTAATTTTTTGAAAAAAATGTTTTGTTTATAATGAAAGGAAAAAACTACGCATAGTAAAAATTGGTGGATATCTTTATAAAATTTATGTTTAAGGAATTAACGCCACCTTGGCGCTCGGACAAATAGGTATAAGTATAAACTTTTAATTTGAAGCATGGCTGTATACACATGATTTTTTTACACATATATTTTTATGAGCGATTTGCAATATTTACGTTTAATAATAATTAACAAAATGGCGGTAACAAAAAAAAAAAAAAAACATCTTGATCACATTGTAAAATAGCAACATAGTTTCTGATGTTGCTCAAACTGTGTAACCATATTTTTCAAACAAGCCTCTTTATTAAAATATTTAAATAGAAACATAGTATAAACACATTTTGATTTTATGAGAATTCGGTGATTCAAAATTTCATATATACATATAAAATAAGTGAGAATGGAGCAGTCACATTCGCAAATGTTTCGAGCTTACGAACGGAATGCTGTTGAGCAAATTGTTTCGCCACTGTTCCACTCAACTGTGCGTTGCAATCGTAATTTAATGATTTTATATACATTTTGCTCATCAGTGATTTCACTGAAAACAGCTGTATTAAATCTTAAACCAAAACAGATTCTCGATTTTAGTGATTGCACGAAACAGATTTATTTTTAACTGAATGTTTTTGAAAATAAACTTCATGAGTACGCATATCCGGGATATCACTGTTTAGTGTGAACTTAAGATCAGCTTAAGAACTACTTCTGTTTCTCTGACTCAATGTCTAATAAATAAAACTACTGTTTTTTATTTAAACTAACCAAAATTTAGAGCTTTATGTTTACATTTTTGTATTATGTAGTCCTACTCTATTAAAAATATATTTAGTAGAGAAGATATGTCTCTATTCTTTATGTAATATTGTATAGTATTGAAATAAAAACATTAAGTGACTTGAATCATTTATATTCCATGTTTTAATCATTATAATCTGATTAAATAAAGTTTACTACTCGAGTATGAATTTTTATAGCAACTCGATTCTCGCACATACTCGATATATGCACACCTTGATATGTACTTCCGACAACAACATTTTTTTCATTACTTACTCTGTACTTGTGACATTCGCGAATTTTTGTTTTTTTTTTTTCGTTGTATTAGACTGAATAAAGTTAGGGGAAGTACCTGGTGCTTAGTACGAAAAACTATTGTTTAGATGTATGGAATTTTACATTTTTTTTATTTTTTTTTTTTTATAGAGATCCTCCCAAGTTTTCGTTTTGAAGCCTCCCTTAGCTACTTACTGGTATCATTATTATACACAATTTTTTTTTTTTGTACTTAGTGGGAATAGTATATTAGTTTTTCTTTGTACAGTTATTTATTCGATTTTCTTTTTTTCAATTATTGCAGAATTCATTCTCTATGTTGCATACATTTTCAACAAACACACCTTGCCTATGAATACTTATTGTGTAGGGAGCAATAAAGTCTTTTAAGCAAAGTATAAAACGGGAACCTTTAGCCAATTCAAATTAAGAACTGAAACGGGAACCAGAACCGATATTTAAATTTTTTTTTAGCCGGAATCTTTCACCGAATTAAAGTAAAGTGAAAGCACCATACCGGAATCAAAACATTTGTACCGGTATAGTTTCGGTTCTCACTTTAATTTTTTTTTTAGGAAAAATATTTACTTATGCATAATGAAAACAAAAAGCAATTGATGCCATACATATACATATGGTTAGAACATTTCACAAATTTCCCAGTTTATTATGAATTCGCTTACGAATCAGCTGGACGCCAAAACATTTTATACAAAATTCGAAAAGTGGGCGGTGGGTTTGTATGGTTTGTATTGTGACATATGTTCAGCCTAGAACATTGGAATTATCGATAACATATTTCAGATCGATATCTTAAAAACTTAGGGAATAGTTTTTATTCATAAAGACAGAGGACAGAATAACGGACATGGTTAGATCGATTCAAAATTTAAGTACATACAATATTTGGATTTACTTACTCTTGAATAAAAAAAATTTTTCAAAAGATTTAAATAACTTGTGATTAAGTTGATATATGATCTTTGGAACGTTGACAATAATAATTAATAAAGTTCTTCTATTTCCAGAATTTTAATATTGACCGGTACCGTACCATACCATACCGAATCTAAAATCCGTGAACTATACCGAAACCGTACACGGAAGTATAGTGGAACCGGTACATAACCTTATATCTAAACATACGTTTCGGTACGTACCAAAACCTAAATTCATTACGGTTTTAGTCCCTGCTTTTAAGACTTTAAACTACAACGCGACGTTTGCGAATATGTTAGCATAATTTTATAAATATACCAAGTTTATTTAAAATTGAATATTAACACTAAACTGAACTAATGTCATACATATGTATGTACATACATACATACATATGTATATTCTTAAATCTAATATCACAGTATGACACAAAAATTTATTATAGTTCGTAAAAACTCTCAAGCTGTCTTATAATTATAGAACGCACTGTGCATAGTAGTATTATGTATTGTATGAACATGATGAACGGGTTAAACGATGCAATTTTGGTTGACATGGTTCTTTTGAGTTGAGTTTCTTCAAAAGATTTTTTTTATGTAGGTACATACATATGTATGTATAACGGTACACTCACCTTTCGCTTTGGTATTTATGATCGTTCCCGTTGTTTGTGTTGTTGTTATTGGCTGTGAATAGTACAAAAGCAATTCCTCTTCGTTATTTTGGGCAAAATGTCGACGTAAATGTTGAAATTCAATTGCGACGCAAATTATTTTTGCAGAGTTGAATGATATTCTTTTGTATGCGTTTATATACCAATTGGAACAGCTACAAGACGCACTCACACAACCCTACAATCAACACAAACACACACGCGCACACACACACACACACAGACGTGTGCAGCGTTGCTTACGTTGTGCGTTTTATTTTGTCTGCGAAATTTCTCTGGAAACCGTTATAATTTCAAAGGAGGAAAAAAAGCAACAAAAAAAAAATAAATTTAAAAGCAAAGCTTTACGTTCTTGTTAATTGTTTAATTTAATTTTATCTTGCGAATTTCTTTGATTTTTGTTGTTTTTTTCTTTTTATACGAAATTTATTTCTTATTTTTTCGATGTGTTTTTGCGGCGTCCTTGAACTTGGCCAATGTACTTTTTTTTTTGCAAGTTTATCTTAAATACTTTCACTTGTTTTTTGTTTTGTTGTTGTTGTTGCTGCTGCTGTTTTTTTATTAAATATTTATAGAATAGAAATTTTAAATAAATAAATACATTTGTATATTATTAGATATGAATAAAATGCGCACAAGTTTGTTACGTTTCTTTTTTTTTGTAATATTTATTTTTTACTGCTGCTTTAGCACTTTTTTAGCAATAAACTTTTTAATTATTTATTAATTTTATTTTATTTAATTTAATAATTCTTTACACTATTTCATTCGTTTCGTTGTTTTGAGCTACGTTGTTGCTGTAGACAGCAGACGAGATGTCGTCTGTCTGGCTTTGTTATTGCTTTTGCTTTTATTTATTTGCATGCGTTTGCTTTTTCTTACTCTTTTCTCTTTTTTTCTTTTACACCAACGCGGCGGGTTAAGGGTATTTCTTTTTTTTTTTTTGTTTACAGTCGCATTTTTGCTTTATTTTTGTTATTGCACAAATTAATATTTTATTACAAATTTCTAATAAGAAATAATTAAATTTATGCTTTGCTTACTAATTTCCTATTTAAATATTAATTTTATTATTTTTCTTTGTTGGCATTTTTCGTTTTTTGCTTTGATTGTTAATTTCGTATCTTTTCACGCAAGGGCGTAGTCAGCTATTCACAAGGGGGAGTATACCGGGCTAAATTGTATTCACGTGTCTTTTTTTCATATTTTTAATAGTATTTGCCGTAATGCATTTACACATTTATTATTTTTAAACTTGTATATGTTGGAAAGAATACCACATAGGCAAATGACATAGGGGCTAACATTGTACCTCTTGATCTCAAATATCACGTAATTAATTTTTGAGAAAAGATTATGGAGAAGCTTGCATATGTGTGTTAACAAAACGTAATATTAAGAACGTGTTTTATAATTTCATATCCAGCGTTTCGCCCAAAAGTGAAATAGGAAACGCTTTACCAAAAATTCGGATTGTTTATTGTTATTGTTGCACAGAAATTTATGGGAAAAAAACTATAAAATTATTACATGCACGATACTCATTGCAACTGAAGTAACTGTATATTATTGTAAGCAAAGGAACAGCTAGTCAAATCGAATCGAAACAATGCATTCGTATTCGGAAACCGGAACAGTGTGGAAACCGGAACAGTGGGGTTAATTACAACTAAGACTCGATTCAGTATTCGTAGCTCTCAACCACGTCTTAGAACTTCTCCGAGTGCTGAACTAATACTGCACTCTGGCCGTTGTGCATGACGTTTAAAGCAAAATTTTTAAGGTCTGCTTAATTTTTAGTAAGATTGCAATACCATTTAGATGCAGCGCGTTCAGAGCAAATGCTGAATTAGTTTATTCGGAAAATACTTCAATAATCGAGAGTATGTATAAAATAATTGAGATAAGAAAAAAGTGACTGGCTGTTAGGCTATTTTAACGGTTTTCCAGAGACAACTTGAAACATAGCATTGACAACTACATGTTCAGTATATCTATGCATTTTCACTAGAAGTAATTCCTTCAATATTACTTTGTCCGAACCTAGTCGTACACATTACTCAGAACCTAACTTCGGTTCAATTCTATTTTACGGTCGAAATAATCATCCATCCGTGCAACTAATTCGATTAACCCTACCCCGTTTTCGCAACACGTATACTTTACATAAAAAA
Organism: Leucophenga montana; assembly: GCA_035044765.1. Taxonomy (NCBI): domain Eukaryota; kingdom Metazoa; phylum Arthropoda; class Insecta; order Diptera; family Drosophilidae; genus Leucophenga; species Leucophenga montana. The sequence continues at coordinate 23,911 of JAWNNQ010001745.1, forward strand.
TGGTCTAAAATTTGACTTTTAGAATGCGCCACATCCGAGGCAGCTCAAAATCATATTCAAACACTAATGCCATAAAATAACTTTGTAATAAAGCCACTTTTCAAAAACAATTAAATTCAAATTTCTACAACTTTAAATAAAGAACACCTCATACCACACTTCTACTTTTCGCTTGGTTTGCAAAGGAATGCCAAAGCTATAAAAAATAAAACCTTTCACTGATTTTTAAAAATCAAAAATGTAGAGGACCCCCCGGCTACGTCTTTGTTTGAATGTCGTCTGTTTTGTTTGCTTGCTTCTTCTTCTTGTTCTTGTTGCTGTGCGAGTGAATCACCTGAAGCGCTTTGTTTTCAAGCAGCTGAAACGAGTGTCAGAATATAGCATAAAAGAGCGAAAGAGAGAGAGAGAGAGAAGATTTGTGCATAAGCGGGCACACATTTAATATATTAGTATTTTTTATGGTAATAGAATATAAACTAGCTCATTAAACCAATTAATTAAACCGCACAAAATCAAATGCAATTGCAATAACAAAGAGCGCACATTTAAACTTTACAAGAGAGCATAAAAACAGGAAAAGTACATGTAAAAAAAGCAACACAAGAGGAAGAGCACACAAGGGAAGAAAGAGCGAGCAGCGCGAAATATGTTAATTTCGTTACAATAATTATATGTTACACACTGCATTGCAGCTATTAACTAACTACATAAACAAAAATTCGAGAACGTTCTACGAGGTGCGCGATAACTTCGTTTTTCTTTTTTACTACTACATTTATTTTTTTGTTGTTGTGAAATTATTTTCCTTAGTAGGAAGTACAAAGAGAGCACATGTAACAGACCGACAAAAAACACTGCGCTCTCTTTAATATTATGCTCTTCCGTATTTTTTTTTTATATTTTTCTTTTATGTGCAAGCAACAACAACAACAAAACCGATGCATACAGTATGGAACTCCATATGCTGTTGTTGTTGTACAGTTATATTTCAATCAAAGTATTAAATGAACAAAAAAAAAAATAAAATAAAACAAATAAAAAACATGTGAACACGCCATGTTTTTGTTGTTATTGTACTTTGCACTCTTTCTTTACACAATTTTTGTTGCTATTTGATTTTCTGTTGCTTTTTACGCTCTTGTGCACTTTCTTTTACTATTTTCTTTATTTTCTTATATACATATTTGTATTTTGCCCAGCAACGCAACAACAAACACAAAATGAACAATTTGAGTTTAACTCGTCGAAGCCGCCGCCGCCGCCACCGCCACAGCGGCAAACTCTTTGAAAAAAAAAAACTTTTTTTTATTTAATACTTTACGCACTTTTTACGCGTACGCTGTTTCTTTTTTTTCAAACGTGTTTTTGCTTTTCGCACACTATTTACTACACTATTTCGCGTGTGTGTTTTAATTGTTGGTAGTTTATTTTATTTTATTATCGACGTCGTCGGCATAGCATTCCGTCTGCCACTACGTGCTGTTGCCCGGCTGATTGGTAGATTACTTCTGTCAAATTCTCTCATGCGAGCTTTGGCCAACAGCAGTTGTTGTTGTTGTTGTGCAGACCCGTTTTAAAGTTGGGAAGCTCTGACAAAGCTGTGCGTGTGCTTCTGAACAAAATGTTATTTTCGTTAGACAACAGCAGCCATCCTGCTCACACGCAACACAATGCTTTGTACCAGTTGCACAGTTTGTATAGTGCTATTTTACTCACCGATGCAACTCTGCATGATATATGCGAACGCATGACCAGTGGTCATTAGTTGTGCATGTGTGCGTGCTTATTTTGAAAAATACGTTTGGAGGTGAATTTTAAATTAATTTGTTTGGCTAATAAAAATATTTATTCATTTATTTTGTTACATCAATTACTGTTTATTATAAAAACAATATATGCCCTTAATTATATTAAAGCTATTTAATTCTATATTATACTATTATATTATTTTTTTGGATGACAAAACAAAACGATTGAAAATTTTATATGGTTTCATTTTTTTTAAGAATAGTATTGGAAAGCAATCTGACTTGGAGACTCAATGTGGAAGAAAGTGTGTGAAAAGCAATCAATGTACTCTATGCACCGCAAAAGATGTTGATCAGCACATGGAGCCTTTCAAAAAGATTGATGCACTGGATCTTCCAGGTGGAAGTATACGCAATAAGGAAAGCAGCAGAAGTAGCCCAACAGATGCACACCGCCCAAGAACGAATAAACATATTCGTCGACAACAGCCAAGCTGCGATAATAGCCCTACAGAAGGCTTCCAACGCTTCCAAAAATGTTCTGGTCAGCAGGGATACAATTGATGCTTTCAGCACCTCAAAAATGGTGCAAATCTTCTGGATTCGCAGCTACCGGGTCATAGACGGTAATGAAATGGTGGGTAGTCTAGCAAAAGAAGCGTCCAGCTACCGCGAGATATAACAACCGATGTATGCATCTCTCCACAGACGCTATAGAGCAAACTGGAAGAGGTGGCCAGAAGGACTCCTAACAGACGATTGGAGTTCGCCAAGCACGTAAAAATTCTATAGGACTTTAAAAGCTCCTGAACGAACTCCATCATCATCGGCCTCACTAAGTATCATATTGATCATGTGTGACTTCTGTCAAGGGGTCAGCCGGCGTAACCTAACCTAATATATTCTTTTGAAAAAACATCCATAAAAATACTTTCTTAAAATAAGCATTTAAGTTAAGGTTTTCATATACTTCACTTCTATTTTAAAAACCTTTCTTATAAATATTGTAGCGCACAGTTTGATAATTGTTCATAAATTGAATAATTGAGGTCTATATGAAGTTTGTGTTTGTTTAAGACTTATATGACTCGTTTTCATCAATCCAGCCACTTTTCCTCTGTTCTCTATATTTGTGCAAATGTATGTAACAGGCAGTAAGAAGCGTGGCAGACCCCCATAAAGAATATATATATTCTTGATCAGCATCGAAAGATGCGTCGGTCTAGCCATGTCCGTCGGTATTTTTTAACAACGATATCTCGGAAACTATAAAAGACAAGCCCACAACGTTCACAATATGGCCATATATCCTTCAAAATCACGGTCACCAGCTGAAAACACAATTTTTTTCTATCGTATTATTTCTACCGATTTGCTGCTCAGACACTGTGTTTCGGACTCCGTAACGTGTCGCTTATCAGTCACCGATTGTATGAATAAATTGTTTTGCTATTTATATCATAACACTTAGGAAAAGTCATATGCAAATCAAATCAAATATGCTATGATGAAAGCTAATTGTTCATACAATTTATTATTGTTCTGGGCAAGCTTTTCCACAGACAATTAACTGCTCCGCTGCTAAATGCGTGCCCATGAAAGCATATATTTTGACTATTCGCGCTCTGAACACAATTAAGTTCAAACGTAATTTTGAACGCGAAAAAATTTGGGTTAATGTGCTTTTTCCGAAAAAAGTTGGATATTCTAAACTGTTATCTCTCCCGAAGGATAATGAATGATTATCCTGTACATTCCTCTCTTTTGCACCTTTCGAAATCATTAAAAAGAAATTGGTCAAGAAGGTACGGCATTTTTCGTAAATACACCTCATCTATTTTGAATAGAAGTCGTATGGGCTGTATTCGAATCTTTACGCACGGCTCAACTCGAGCATGGTATACACAAACAATCACGCGTACGCATGTTCTAATTTAAGCAAAAGCACGAGCACGAAGTTAGTGTTTACGAACTCCCACGACCACATACGACCAGATAGGAAGAATCATATAAATAGTATACTATGTTTATAGAGTGCATATGCACATACATTTTTGATCACCATCAAAAGTAATGGGTGCGCCATTTGAACCTTCGACATCTGGCAACTCTATAAGTTTAACATCTCTTTTCAGATCAACTTATGAGAGCACACATTTGAAGAGTCAGTCCAAGTGAATTTGAACCATGGAACAGTACCACAACCGCAACGTGCTGATACCTGAGATCCGGATGGAGCCACATGCTCGAGTGCTACAGGGAAAGAATTGGGAAAAGCAATAATAATTGCTGCCCCGAATGCGGTCAATCACCGCACGATACAATTCATCTATTTAATTGCCCGTCCCATCCGACTCAATTGAGCCCTTTAGACCTCTGGTTGCGACCAGTTGATGCTGCTTTTTTCCTGGACCTTGACACCTATGGTTACATTTTGGACTGCACAATACATACATTCATAATATAATAAATTGTGTATATATATTTCCTGATGCAGCTCAAACGAAGCTGTTACAACAACAACAACGCGCTGATAACGTACGTTACAGCTTAACATGCAAAATATCTTCTCAATTATGAAGGCTCATTGATGGCTCATTTTTTGCTGAATGAAGCTCTAAAAAATAAAATTGTCGGATTTATGCCTCTGCAAACCATAAAAAAATTTATGGAAATAGACACAACGGATCGCTCATCTGCGAAAATGCCGCTGGAGCGACCGTCACCGTCACCGTCAATGGAGATATCGTTATCGGACCATGAGAACGGATTTTTTGATAGTTGATACTGGCACGGACAAGAGGACGAGGCCACAGCTCACACTACTCGAGCTACGAGAGCTTGATTCCAACCATAATTCTAATCAGACATGGCTTTTTTTTATTAAACCATTTAAAAATTCTTATTTCTATAAAACCGGAGTAAGTGCATCAACCCCCCTGCATGGCTAAGAGCCGAATTTGTTGAACAACAGTAAAGAATCTACTAACAACAGATACATTATATCGTTTAAAAATTTCAAATATTGCTTTGTAGTAAACGAACGATTTTTCAACAAATCATTAAGCTGAGGTCTCGGTTTTGTTTTAACCCATGACTATCCGGGCTACAGAAGCATTATTTCAAAGGTTGCTTCTCATGTGCAGTTCCTGTTGCAAACGACGTTCGAAGATCTTCTTTGAGCGCTTCGTTGGGAAGGTATAAATATATTGCATTTGCATGCATTTTTTGTCTATTTTTACGAGAAAGATTTCCAATTCGAATACAAATGGAAACATTGTATATATAATATACTAGTAGGTCGCCGCGACGTTGTAAGCGGCCCTCCCCTTTCCCCTTTCCCCTGCCACTCCTTCCCCCCTTCAAAACATTCCACATGCTCCATCTTATTGAAACAAAAAAAAAAAATGGAATTAAAATCTAAAAAATCCAAAAAAAAACTGTTTATCCAATTGCCACGAAACTTCACAGGATTACCCACGGGACTATTTTGAATATTGCCACAAAATTTGATCAAAATAGGTTGAGCGGTTTCGGAGTCTATAGGGAACATACATACATACATACTTCCATTTATATGTATATATAGATTAGTTTGGGAAGTACTACTGAAAACTTCAGCCGAATAATTTTCATCGCCAATAAATACATCTGCCCTGTAATGTACTATAAAAACAAAATACTACAAAACCTTTACCATCTTTACGGAACTGTGATCTGTTGAAGTTATGCAGTGTGCTAAGATTTTACGCAGATTCAAATCACAGGTTAGGACGTGGTTATTTCGAAAATTGTTTTATGTTAAAAAGCCTGAATGCAAAATCTGGAATTTGAAAAGATATACCAGGTATGTCGCAAAAGAAACTGAACTTTTTAAAAATAGCTGTTTTTGGTGGCGCCACATATGGGTAGGTACATGCGTTGGAAATGTCTCGCCTGATTTGGCTACGTGTGACTTTTATCTATTTGGAAAACTTCACTTGCCGATGAAAGGACACCGCTATGAGGACATTGAAGCAATCCAAAAGGCGTCGACCGGCATTCTCAAGGACATTCCGAAAAGTTACCTAAAACACTCATTTGAAATGCTTCTTGACTGTGTAAAACGTTGTATAGAAGCGCAAGGAAACTATTTTGAATAAAAGAAAAACACTTTTGAAAAATATTAAATTTTTGTTGTTTTTTTTTTCGAACAGTCCTGTTTCCTTTGCGACACACCTGGTATAAGACTCTAGCACCTTATTCGAGTTCATCTCAAACTTTGCTGAACCATCTTTGATTGCGTTGTTTACAACGTTTTGTACCTGACCGAAGTTAATTTTAGAAGTTTTCTTCAGATTTGCTTCATTTGCTTTGCTACTAATAAATTGCAAAGCATTCTCGCTAAACAGCCATGCATTTCCACTATAACCAATTTCTTAATTTTTATTTATAGCAGGTTTCAATTTATATCGTTTATTTTATTGATTTTTTTATTTAATTGATTCTCTTGCAATTTGTTTTTGTGTAATTTACATTTTCCTGCACTTACCTGAGAAATATAACATAATCCGGCAGTATGTAGCGGTGGAAGTACAGTTTCAGGCTTCTTACAAGTTTCCTTTACACGCTTTTCCGGCTTGTCACTGACATTCGTCATAATGGGTTCCAGTAGCGCTTTCAAACGATCCAAATTCTTCGCAGTATCAATATCCAATTTCTTAGTATCCAAAGAAGTTTGATGATATTCCTCAATTTCCTTCGCCGGCGAAAGCGATTGCATTCTTGGTAGATCCTCTAAATCGATCATGACGCAATACCATTTAATTCTTAATAAGACTGTAAATACAAAAACAAAATATACCACTCATCATCAAAAAATAGATCATATCATTGAATTAAATCAAATCAAAATAGGAACATATAATTTACAAAACTTCCAAAAGTCCAATCAAAACATTCTTTATTTATTGTAGAAAAGGTACTTCAACTATCAATGTAAACAGCGATAAGCTATATAAATAATCTTTAAGAACGAAATCAATTTTTCAAACAACCGCTGCGTAAATATTACAATACATAATTACTTTTCTAGTCTTCTATTTATATATTTATTACAATAGCTTTGATAACTATGGAGCACTTATTCGGCATATAGTAATCAACTATATTTTGCGTGGATACTCGTGAATTTCTTGGCTGTTGTCTAATCATTATGATATAGAGATATAGAAAATATATAAATTTATAATGTATACTATTTGTAGATACGAAATCACCATATCGAACTTCGCTATCAGTGAAATTCGATTAGATTTTTCGTACTGTAGGTATTAGTGCTGGTGTTTTTGGCCCCTAAATTGAAAAAATAAATTTTTTTACCATTTATGATGATTATTTTTACGCTCTATTGACTCTTTTTAATTGCATCAGAAAATTCTTAGAACGCTACACGAAAAAGAAACATTGTATGTACAATATATGTCGAGGCAGAGCTTCAAAAATATATTTGTATTTTGCGGTTATCATTAGCTCTGATTTGCTAATGATCGGGCCACGCTGACCTTAACGTTCGATGCTGTTCATACAGGGCGATTAAAAGTGTTTATGGTTCTGATTATCATACAGTTACACATATACACAGCATATTATCTATTTAAAGTGTAGTAACTCTTTGAAAATGCTATATAGTTGACGGAAATAGAGTTACCTCAATTTACTGTCAGAAACGTCTCTCTACATGGACACAGGGAGAAACACTAGTGTCCATGCCAAAGGACGAGATGACAAGGAGGAATGTCTTCAATCGGAATTTCACCATCAAATGGAACGATAAGAAGATTTGGACGTCGGAAAAGTCATATGCGTTAAAACCACATACGATTAAGTGGTACACGGTTCGATCTTTGACGACAGAAGGAACTGGTCTAGAAGTCTTAGGCCCCAGATTAAACCACTGGCAATCCTTGGGCAGATATACTTCTCGTAGTATATTTCAAGCTGAACTATGTGCTATAGTTAGATGTGCACAGTGTCGTTTAGATAGAGGCTTTCGCAATTGTGAGGTTGCTATTCTATCAGACAGTCAGGCGGTGTTAAAATTATTAAGCTCAAACTTCGTCAAGTCAAAACTAGTGCAGGAAGCACTTTTAATATTGAAAAAACTTGGCGAACACAACAAAGTCTACTTGCTGTGGTTGTCAGGACACAATAATATAGTAGGAAATGAGCTAGCCGATAGTCTTGCCAAGAAAGGAGCGGCAACGCGAATGGTAGGGCCAGAGCCTTTTTGTGGCACTGAGAGACACATTACACTGGAAGTAATCCGCAATGATACAAATAAGGCAAAGAAGCAGCACTGGGCCATGAGCCAAGGACTAAGGCAAGCACAAATATTCCTAGGTGATTTCGACTCGCGCAGAGCGAGAGCAATGCTTCAACTAGAAAGAAACCAATTGAGAACATTGACAGGTATACTAACAGGATCCTGTCAACTGAGGAAACCTGTGTGTGTGTGTGTGTTTGATGGGTGTATATAATTCCCCATAATGCAGGTTCTCTGATCATATTCTTATGATTTTTTTTGGACTTGTTAGGTCAAATTTCCACTGAGAAACGAACAGATGGTCTTCGACAAGTAAACGTTGGTGAACGTACAGTATTGGACCTAGTCAGCTCGTATAAAGGCTCTGGAATTAACGTCACCAACGTTAACATCTTCACTACTATCAACTCCTGAAACATAACATTAGTTGGTACAGTGAAGAAAAACAAAAGATTCCTACGAAGCAACATGCAGCCTACTAAAGAAAGCCGTGTGTACTCAGCAAATTTTGCGTATCATAATAAGGCAAAAGTCTGTTCATATGAGATCACCAAATACTACAGCAAAACTAAAAGCGGGCGCGACGTCATGGCTAAAATGTTGTGAGAATACACTGTGAAACGAAGAACGTTGGGTTGGCCCCTGGCAATCTTCCTCAACATGATTGACGTAACAGGGCTAGCATCTTTTAACATCTACAGAGAACACAATCCACGTTTGAAGACCAAAGCTAACGAAGGAAGTTCTCGAAATATCTTGCCAATCAGTTATGTATGCATGAAATCTAAGCTCGTAGTATAAACCGGATGCTTATGAGTAACCATTTGCTTCAAGATGCAGAAGAAATGGTGCTTTGACGATGCTTTATGGTTGCATCAGAAGTAGCAGCTGGCTCTAAAGTACCTCATGGTAGTCGTGGAGCCACCTCTGTCGTTGGTAGTTGCTATATTGCCAGATCTGAGAAGGACACAACGTAAAACTAGGAAGTCCTGTGTGGTTTGCGTGAAACCCGTTTGCTATGAACACTCAGTACCAAAGACAACTTGTATTACTTGCCAAGAAAATATATAAAAAAAAGTATAAACTTTGCTTTTGTTCTTCATACAAAATATACGAAGGTACATGAGAAAAGAGTTATCGCTGATTATACATTAAAAAGAAAAAAGATTCCACCGAACCTTCTCCTTAAAGCCAAAAAAGAAGAACTGTGATTTGGAGTTGTGATTTTAAAATTACAATGATTCACTGTGATTGTATATTCCAAAGATCTGTTATTCAATTATTCCGTAGTCGTAGTTCCTCGGTTGCCAAAGTTCACTGCTCGTCTGTGTTTTGCTTCGTTGCTTAATTGTGATTGAGCAATCACAGTATAGGCGCCAAATATGTTTTGACGCTTCAAAGAGCTGAGATAATATCACAGAGAGACAGCCACCACAATAATTTCAAAGTGTTTTCTATTATTATGCCAAGTATATAATGGGTGTCTCAACAAAAGTGTACTATTTAAATTTGCGCCATTTGTTTCTGTGCAAGTGGCAACTCTGAAAATTTAGAGCTGACATCTAGCATTGTTCCGATTGCCGATTTTTCGAAACCAATCATCTTCACCGATGAGGCGATGGGTTCGTCAACAAACAAAATTACTATCTGGTACGTATTTTTGTGAGCTGTGTGGTTGGGCCTTTATTCTTTGAAAGTGAAAGTTTCAGACCAAAAAAAAAAAAAGGAACAAAGGCGTTAGCTTTACAATGTTGAGGTGTTATGTGATAATAATGAAGCTCGACAGTTTTATTTAAGCACGAAGTTTCTTTCTGCTTGGACAATAATGGCAATCAGGTTACAGATGCACAGTAATCACTGAGACTATGGAGAAGTCACTTTTCTAACCTACTTGGGGCGATGAAGAGAACAATGCAGCCGATAAAGAAGTATTTCTAGAACCACCAATTGATGATGGCACTCTTGTAGAGCCACTGGATTATAACGAGGTCGGTTGTTCAGCAATTAAAAAGCTGAAGAATAAGAAAGCGTCAGGCTCCGATAAGCTGCCAGCTGCGTTATTCAAGACCGGTGGCGAAGAGTTGGTAAGGCGTATGCACCAAATTATGGAAAATATAGTCTAATGAATGCATGCACAGTGCTCTTTGTGCTATCTTCAAGAAAGGAGACCCCGCTTTCTGCGCGAACTACCTAGGAAAGTCTCATCTTAATAGGATACAAATTTCTTTCCCGAGTACTGTGTAAACGGCTCGACCAGTGACTAAATCCTGAAAAAGATCTGTGAGTACAACAAAGACACACACCACATATTTTTCGATTATAAGACCGTTTTCGACACGCCGATTGAAGAACGAAGTTCCTCAATGCCTTATCTGAACGTGGTATTCCAGCAAATTAGAAATAGAGCCCTTTCTCCAAGAAATTTATAAAACACTGATAAACCCGGTCTTACTGTGTGGCGCAGAAGCGTGGACCCTGACATCAACGGATATAGCATCTATATGAGTGTTCGAAAGAAAGATTCTTCGTAGGATTTTTGGATTTTTGGAGTTGGCGTCGAGTTTACGTCGAGTTTGAACCACGAGTTGTATGATGTGGTTGACATAGTCCAGCGCATTAAATTCCAGCCGCTGCATCGGGCCGGTCACTTCATCCGGATGAACCCCGAAGCTCCAGCACTAAAGGTTTACGACGGAATTTAGGTAAGTCACTCCAAATTTGAAGTTCCTAGCTTAATAACAAACAAACAAACAAAATATTTTACATACAAAAGAAACAAATTGGGAGACAGGTTTGTATGCGGGCCTTATAGTGGGGTTGGAGCGTTAATTTTCTAATAATAATGCTTATCTAAATATACAAGTTTGACTTCATATCTTATGGTCTCACAGATCTCGATGTTCATATAGACGGACAGACGGACATGTTTATATAAACTCGAATTTTGAAAGTGAGGGTCTTACATTTTTGAAAGTGAGGCCGGCAATGCAGCGACTGTGAATCGCATTCGTTACGGGAACATGATAACAGAGTTCTTATGGCCTCAACTGGATAATATGAATCTGGACGACATGTGGTTTCAGCGCTACTCTGCCACGTTGCACACCGTACATTCGATTTATTAGAGCAATGATTTTCAGACCGAATCAACTCCCTAAACTGTTAGGCAGGTTTGTATGCAGGCCGGACAGTGGAGTTGGAGCGTTAGTTTTTCAATAATACACCTTATTTAAATATACAAGTTTGACTCCATCTCTTATAGTCTCAGATATTTCGATGTTCATATAGACGAACAAACGGACACGTTTATGTCGACACGACTTTTGATGCTGATCAAGCGTATCACAGCTCCTATACAAAACTAGTTTGAAGTTATTTTATTGTACGATAATAAAAATCGTTTTACCTAGGCAATCTAACCACACATAGCCATGCATTTCATGAAACACAAAAATTACTTTTTGATTTTACATAAATACCTACTATTTTTAAATATGCATAATTTCAATAATTAAGATTGGATGTCTTTACTTAAATGTATTTTTGTAAGGCCCAAAGCAAGCAATTACTTTTTTTCAATATCTCCATTTAAATCTTTCATACATTTTAATGACATATTGGTCAGATGATTACTATGATTCGATCGATAACCTTCATATAGTTTAATCCGAAGGACGATAGAATTCTACCGTGCCATAGAGCACCAACCAGACTATCTTGGACTAGATACGCTGCAGAACTTCAACATTGTTCCATAGCTAAGTACATATATATATATATATATATATATATATATATATATATATATATATATAATCTAAGTAACGGTTGTTGCATGACTTTATAAAAGAATTTTACGATGCTAAGTTCATACCAAAAATCAGTTCGTAAGTCGGAAAGTTTATCAGCTTGACAAGACTATCCTACCTCTACAACCACTATCTCCATCCAATATATTTGAGATATCAAACATTTTTAAGGAGATCTTAAACTTTATTCTGAGTTCGTCCGAGATTTGAACTCGCAACTTAGAAAACTGCTTACTGCTATACGAATTAACGCTTCCGCACTTTAGCAAGCAGCTCCAAAAACGTATTACAGAGTTAAATAACTAGGAGCCAATATAAGCAACACAAAGCAGAAATAAAAAAATACTTGATGCGCACACAGGCACACAAACTCGAACATTAAGAGCGAGTGAGTGTTTGAGTTGGAGCTCACTAATGTAAATATGCACGAGTTATATTTATTTGTAGTTGTAGTATTTAATTAAAATATTTAAAAATTATTTTTTTTATGTTTGATGCCGGCAATGCCAAACTATATAGAAACGCGTTTTATCTCTTTCTCGCAGCATACATTTATAGTATGTAGTTGGGACAGGTGGAAGGAGTGGCAGGGAAAGGAGTGGCAGGGAAAGGAGTGGCAAGGGGAAGGGCAGAACGACGTCTGCCAGGGTGCAAATGTGACACACATTTATAACGAGTGCAAATAAATGTGAATTTATTGAAAAAATTTTAATTTTTTTAATTTTTTAATAATTAACTCCTTTACTGTATTATACAGGGTGTCTCAAAAAAAGTTCACATTTAAAAAATCGATAAAAAAAAATGTAAGCAGTTTACTGAAAAAATGTTTATTACATATTAAAATACACACTTTGGGAATTTATTTCTTAAAAATGATATTGTCCAAATGTAAACCGTTGCGTTCACGGCATTCATTAACAGCACTAAAATTTCCTATGACGGCTCGGCAGGATGGCTGCCATTTCGTGACGGATATTTCCCTTTAATTGTGCCAGGGAAGTCACACACAGGAAAAATTCCATAGGCGTTAAATCGGGACTTTTTGGAGGCCAATTAATGTCACCTCTCCTGGAGATCAATTTGCCAGCAAAATTTCATGAACTTGTGGTAGAGAGCTGTTGGACGTGTGCGAAGTTGCTAAAAATGCGGAACAATGATGATCTATGCTCGTTTAAAGTAACAGCACGCTTCCGAATCGAAAGGTCCGCGTTATCACGAACAGACTGAGTAACACTGTCTACGTTTTCGAACGTTCTCGAGGACCTTGGACGCCATGATTTTGATTTTTCCAGCGTTGCACCGGTCTCTTCAAACTTCTCGAGCCATTTTCCAATGAGTCGAGGGCTTGGCGCATCATTTAAATGACGAACATGTCGAATGCTGCACAATTTTCTACGCGCTACAGTCGCTGAATTACCGTTTTTGTAAAACTCACGTACGCACGGTCCGCTCCCGAGAAACGCTCCATAGCGACTAAATTCCCAAAAGCTAGGCTACCGATTGACATACCCCCCGCCGCAAATCAATTGTGAACTTTCTATCATTATTTTGTACAAGGTGTTACAAAATAATGATAATTCAGTGATAATAATTCAATTCAATTCATAAAATTATGCAATTTTTCATCAATGTTTTCTTATGACGTTATCACATAAAATTATCGTCCGTAAACCGACTTTACAGACAACCATTTTTTTTTATAAATACTACCTTCTTGGCAGCCCATGAACACTTTTCTAATGATTTGAATGGAGATAGCAGTTTATTATACTCGAAAGTTTCAATCTTCTTGCGAACTATGGGTTTTTTTAAGCCATATTTTATATCTTATTTTTTCCGCTCAAAACAAATACTTGAATTGATATAAATGATTATAACGAGGTAACTAATATTCAACAACCTGTTTTGCTTTATGACTTTCAGATACTTATACGTAGGTGCAAAATCTCATTATACGAGTATACACAGAACTGCAGCTCAAACTAGTAAACAAACAACACCTTTATTTGCGAATTGTAGAAATAAAAGGCTCGAGACTATCTTTTATCTAATGACTCACGAACAATATTTAAAATGTTTAAACTTTAAGCTTTGCGCAGACAGCGAAAACATCCGCTTAAAGGTATGAAGCTTCTCTCAGTTGCTAACTCGTAATTTTTTTTATTATTTCGGACATTAACTACAATGTATAAAACTCGCTTTAACCATATAATATATAATTAGAGCTAAAATAAACGCTGTGAAATACCAAAAAAAAAAAAAAAAAAAAAAATTGGGAAGCGACCATTGATTATGTCAAGCCTGTCAAGTTTTAAAAAATGAAGAGTTCACACGGCCAACCTGTGAAACTCAATCGAACATTTTGCTATGGCGACAAAATATGTCAATTTACATTGAAAATAATTTAATACGGTTCTCTCCACGCTCTCCGATTGAAAAACCAGTTTCAACCAGTCGGGTTTCAAAAAGCTAAACGAATGACTAAAAGTTGTACCTATTTATAAAAAAATACGAATAAATTAACTTTGGCAGAACTAAATTTTTGTATACTCTTCGCACGTTTTTATCTTCTTTCGATCGGATAAAGGGCGCACCAAAAATAATAAAACCCATTATAAAACAGGTAAGAATTTATATATAGCAGTCGTGTATTTACGACTAAAAAAAATGCACAATTTGAAAACATAGCCGTATGGTTTGCGTTTTGTGCGTGTCATCAAAAATATTTCTCGTGTTTTATACTTTCAAACAGACGGCCATGACACGACTTTTGGTGCAATACTCCAGCCACACCTCCTTCTGCCTATTACATACATTTACACAAATTTAGCATATTAGAATGTTCAGTGACTTAGCGATGGCGTATAGATTTGAACCTTCTCAAGCTCTCATTTAAAAATTATGTACTTATTAATTATTATGGAAATAACTCATCTATAATTCTATTCGATAAAATTTGTTTGGTTTGTATCTACTCTGCAATCGAATAGACATCGATTGTTCGTTTCTGTGAACCCATAATGCGTTCAGTTAGCTTTTGATCTCATAACCGATGCCTGGTATTATTTTGGTCTTATTAATTTTTATATATTGAGTTTTTCCTATTTATTTAATTCCAAACTTCTTTTTGTATTCGGAAAGTGTATTTTACGAAAACATAAGACAGAAAATAAAGCAAATTGAAGTTTCGTATATGCCAATGCATCGATTTGTAAAAATTCGGAATATATTAAAATCGTTCTGAACATTAAACGTCACATAATACAAATTGTTATAACGGGTGGAGCAAAAGTAATCACCCTATTGGAAAAAGCTATAACTTTTTCAAATGGCGCCAATGTCAATTCGGTGTTGACATTTGTGAATTAAACAAACGCAGAATACAAATCGACAAGCAATGAATCGGTTTACTCCGCAAGAACGCGGAATAATTGTTTCCATTTTTTTGCGCAACAATTCGTCGGTTGTGTTGGCGCAGCGTGAATTTCGTCGCAGATTTCCTGGCCGTCCGACACCAACTGGACAAACACTGCGTGGTTTAGCCACTCGCCTTCAAGAAACTGGGACAACACGAGATGTTTCCAAGGCCGGCCGGCCCCGGAGTAGCCGTTCTGCTGAGAATACTTTGTTGCTGTTGTTGCCCAAGATGTCGAATAGGTGCCCGGAACATCGACCAGACGACGTGCCACGCAATTGGGCTTTAGCCGGCGTTCCCTACGCAGCATTTTGGTGAAAGATTTGAAAATGTTCCCTTACAAAGTGCAGACAGTGCATCAACTGTTAGCTGTTGACCGCCAAACGCGTCTAACCTACGCTCAAGCCATCCTGAATCTCAACGAAGAGGAGGACGCTTTCGCATCGAAAATTATCATGAGCTATGAAGCTCATTTCCATCTTAGCGTTTACGTGAATAAACAAAATAATCGTTTCTGGGGCACCGAAAATCCGTGTATCACCCACGAAGAGACATTACATCCGCTCAAAGTTACTGCATGGTGTGCTGTTTACGCTGGAGTTGTCATCGGGCCATTTTTTTCTGAAAACGCCGCGGGCCAAACGGCGACTGTGCACGGCGCGTGCTACAGAGCCATGATTACCGAATTTTTCTTCCTCAATTGGATGAATTGGGACTGGAGAACATGTGGTTCTAACAGGACGGTGCAACGGCGTACACTGCTCGAGCCACAACCGATATTCTGAAGGAAGCATTTCCGGGTCGTTTTGGTGATTTGCACTGCTCCGATTTAACCACTCCAGACTTCTTTATATGCGGTTTTTTGAAGTCGCGGGTTTACGTCAACAAGCCTCAGACTCTTGAAGCCCTTATGGAGAATATTCGCCAGAAATGCGAGAACCTGTCGCCCGAAGTTCTGGCAAGGTGATGGAAAATGCCATAAAACGGGCCCGTATGTTCATCAACTCTGGCGGCGGCCACTTGGCCGATATCATTTTCTCAACTTGATGGAATAAATTCCAATGAATTAAATAAACAAATTTCACATGCAGAACCAAAGTTTTTCATTATAAAAAAAAAAAATTACAGCAAAAGAACATCGGGTGATTACTTTTACCCCTCCTGTTACAAAAGTTATAATTCTAGATGAAAAACTTCAAAATCTCATAACAGATTCAGATCAGATTCCACCTGATTCATGCATCTTTCTTGCGAGTGTATATTTCAAGTTAATATTAACTGAAATTCAAAAGTTTTAGTACAAAAATCCAAAAGTTGGCTGTGGATTTCTGTGTAGCCTACCCTAAAAGTATAGAATTGTGGATCCTAAACGAATGCTGGCCAAAAGATTCTCCTATTTTTATAAAGAATTAATATAAACTGAGTGACTAGCTGCCGTATTCACACTAGGATTGAGTTTTAATATTTTTTGAAGTGCAACTTCTTGAGTTGAGTTCGAAATTCGAAAGATTCGAAAGATGATAATCAAATAAAAATCAACTCGCAAAGAGACTAACATATTCATAAATAGGATTTAGCCTGCGAGAGAATGAGATAGTTTTTTTTTAATGGTGTCTACACTAAGTTCGAAAATTCGAAAAGGTTTGTGAAAAGTTTTGAACTTATGACCATAAAAAAGTGTGGTAGGTTGGAGTAGGACATAGTATCGGAAGTGCGAGATGACTGCAGGTAAATGTTCATATTTTATAACAAGTGGTCATGGTCTTGCAGGAAATTGTATAAGAAAATTGTTTAACAGGTGATTTTTTTTATGTTCACAATTTTTAAATATTACGAATTAGATGCTCTACCCGTTGTGATTTGAAAATTGAGTGTAAATATTTTTATCTTTTTTTTTCAGTGTTTTTATTTAATAAAATATTTTCCAAAAATGCCGAAAACTAGTGCTGAAAAATGTCGTAAGTGCCGGCAATATAAAAATAATCCTAATACTCCTGATACTCTATATTTATCTCATTCTCTTGTGAATCAGTCCACACACACACTTTTTTTATACTTTTCACACAAAATTAATTTCATTACGAAGTAACACCTAGGAGGCGCCATAGACCCATTCTACATTATCATTTTGTGTCTCTACCTGCTGCTTATTTCTAATTGAAGCGGGTGTTGGCTTTTGAAAAGATTTCGCAAGTTGTCCCTCTTCCATATTTTGTTTAGTTTTTCTAGCATAAATTGCATCATTCATTTTACTAAAAATTTCATACACTCATTTTTATCAACAATAAAATCTGTGAAAAATTAGGGATGTTAATTTTAGTAAAGCATCAATGTATTGACGTTACCATAGTGGTTTGCATTTATGGACTCTCTTACGTCTTCTTCTATGTGTTACAAACTTCATCCCAAAATTAATATACCTAATATACTATTTACTGTATATTACTATTATCTAAAAATGGTCGGTGGGTTTGTTAAGGCTAAACTTACAAAAAGTCGAGGCATAATGGTTTTTTGAACTCAGAAAGAGTACCATATTTTCAACTGCTCATTTCGTCAAATTGATCAATAATACGAGTATACTAGTATTTACATACATATACTCGTATGTAATAACTTTCTGGGCTTTACACACTTCGCGGCACTCTTCGCTGAAGAGTAAACAAGCAGAATCCACACAAATAATAAGGGGTAACTAAGGACTAAGGAAGTGAAGATGGAACTGGATGTCTTTGTTGGAGGTCTAAGGATTCCTACAGTTCAGTACCCGATAATACTAGGAACTACATTTGACTCATTGCTTAGATTCTCGACTCATGCCACCAAGACAGATAATCGTCTCAAGTCAAGAAATAAAGTGCTGAAAGCGCTTACCGGGTCTTCTTGGGGTAAGAACAAGGAGACAACAATAACAACTTATAAAGCTATCGGACGTTTTGTCCTAAATTACGCTGTTCCTGTTTGGATCGCTTTCCTAAGTAAGACTTAATGGCAATGCCTGCAAAGAAATCAGAATAGTGCGCTGAGGACTACCACTGGTTATCTGCAGATGACCCATGAGGATTATTTGCATGATGAAGCGATGATACTACCTGTTCACCAACATAATGAGCTGCTTTCGAAGCAGTTCTTGTTGGGTGCGTACAGACATGATCATCAGAACCATAGCACCCTCACTAAATCAGCGCCTACCCGAATAAGATCTGATATCAGGCGTATATAAATCGCTTTATTACTGATAGCAACATAGAAGAGTATGACTATACTTCTGGAAGAGCCCAATTGCATAAAGATGCAATCGAACAAGCTATACGCTCTTATAGGGACAAAATTATATTAGATGGAAGGCCACCAGCTATTAATGAGAGCGAAAAACATCTCCCTCGTAGCACCAGGACGAAACTTGCACAGTTAAGATCCGGATGGAGCAATATGCTCGAGTGCTACAGGGAAAGAATTGGGATAAGCAATACTAATTACTGCCTCGAATGCGGACAATCACCGCATGATACAATTCAATTGTTTAACTGCCCTTCCCAGCCGATCCAATTAAGCTCTTTAGACCTCTGGTTTCGACCAGTTTATGTTGCTTTTTTCCTGGACCTTGACAACTAAGGTTGCATTTCGGTCTATCTTTCTCTTACACTCAAAAAAACGCTTTGCACAATACATTCCATTCATAATATAATAAATTGTTTATATACAGGGTGGGTGTCTCAAAAGAAATTTCACATTTAAAAAATCTATAAAAAAAAGTAAGTAAGTAGTTTATTGAAAAAAAATTTAATAAATATTAAAATACACAATTTGGGAATTTATTTTTTAAAAATGATATTGTCCAAATGTAAATGCATTCATTTAATCGAGCACTAAAATTTCCTATGACGGATCGGCAAGTATTCTCCCTGATGGCTGCGATTTCGTGACGGATATTTCCTTTTAATTGTGCCAGGGAAGTCGGTTTGTTGCCGTTAACTTTAGATTTGACGTAACCCCACAGGAAAAAGTCCATAGGGGTTAAATTTGGACTTCGTGGAGGGCAATTTATGTCACCTCTCCTGGAGATCAATTTGCCAGCAAAATTTCATGAACTTGTGGTAGAGAGCTGTTGGACGTGTGCGAAGTTGCTAAAAATGCGGAACAATGATGATCTATGCACGTTTAAAGCAACAGCACGCTTCCGAATCGAAAGGTCCGTGTTGTCACGAACAGACTGAGTAACACTGTCTACATTTTCGAACGTTCTCGAAGACATTGGACGCCCGGATTTTGATTTTTCCAGCGTTGCGCCGGTCTCTTCAAACTTCTCGACCCATTTTCCAATGAGTCGAGGGCTTGGCGCATCATTTAAATGACGAAAATGTCGAATACATGTCACTGAATTACCGTTTTTGTAAAACTCACGTACTTCCGAGACTAAATTCCCAAAAGCTAGGCTACCGATTGACATACCTCCCGCGCCCCTCGGAATAGTTGCGTTCACGCAATCAGCAAATCAAATGTGAACTTTCTTTTGAGACACCCTCTATGCATATTTCCTGATGCAACCCAAACGAAGCTGTTACAAAAACAACAACAATACAAATAATAAGGGGTCTTACAATTGTCAATACAATTGTCATTTTGAAATTTATTTGTGGTTTTGTTTGAAATGACAGCGTAATGAGTTGCTATAGAATTTTATTATTAAAATGAATGCATGAATGTTTCGACAAGTGACGCAATAACTCACATAGTTCCCGGAATTAGGAACAGAACTAATAACATTTCGCTAGCTAGAGCATAATACAGGAATGATGTCGCAATCATAAATTTAAAAATCATTGCTGGAAGACCCTTTTCAAGTATATTGCAAAAATTTGTGAAATGCAATAAACAATTCTTTACTTCTAAGACAAATGCTAATTACATATTTATTTTTATGATTGTTTACAACAAATTCCCTAACAGGTTGCTACGAAATTGGCATTTGTGTTTTCTTTTAGACTTTGTTATTGACTTTAATAATAAGTGGACAAAACGTATTGGCAATAAAAATGTAAATACTACAGATGAAAGCGGAAGGTTCAAGTAACAGAATATTTTATTAAACATCAAATAAATGTAGAGACTCGCATGTATGTACATACCTACAAATTAAAAACCAAATCAAATAAGAAAATAAAAGAAAAGAGCTCTACCATTTTAAACACGAATTTGATGGTCTTCGCTGATACATTCAGCCATTTATATAAAAATGTTTGCAACCAAGTGGAAAGATTTTTTTTAAGTAATGCTTTGATTTAAAAAAACAAGCAAAAGTAGAAATACACTTCATACGTAATGTCAAAGGAATTTAGTTCACTTTGAGAAGTTTTATAGCAAACAGAAGTATAAGTTGGAGATCCGGTACAAAGCTTTGTCATTTCTGTGCTGTAATTAAGTAAACAAATGCAAAAGTTTTAAGGAACTAAACCAGTAAACTCTAGAAAACCGTGCACGAACAAAAAATTTAAAGTGTTGTAGAAGAAAGACGAAACAAGTTTCTGAAATTGATTAAATTAATAGATTAAAGATGATTAAATTACCCGTCTAACGGTACCCAATTTGTTTCGAAATATGTCATTTAATTCGATCGGGCTTGTCGTCGTGTATAACTCGCCGGTCTTATCGGAATTAAGATTGATTATGAACAATTTTATTGAATTTCAATTATATTTCAAACTCATTCAAATTTTCGATCATGCTAGTTTTTCGAACATTCCAAAAAATTTCACTACTTTCCAACCGATTTTGCACAAATTAGGCTTGAAATGTTCGCACAGCAAAAAATACACCAATGAGACCTACAAGGTATACGAGGTATATCTACAAATGACCCATGAAGACCACCTACATGGAGAAGCTCTCGAAGCAGTTCTTGTTAGGTGCGTACAGATGCAATCATCCAAACCGCAGCACTCTCACGAGAATAGTACCCAATAGAATAAGGAATGACATTAAAAGCTATAAAGCTGGTATTGTTCGTTTTGTACCACAGATTCAAATAGAGTAGTATATTTATACTTCCGGTAAGGTAACAGTCAATCAGCTCTCATAGGGATAATATCGAACTAGGTGGTAGACCACCACCTATTGACCAGAGCGAAAAACGTCTCCCTTGTAACACCAGGACTAAACTTGCTCAGTTGAGAACCAGCTGGAGCAATATGCTCGAGTGTTACAGGGAGCGGATTGGGTTCAGCACTAGTGATTGCTATGTTGGAATGAACGTGTAACACACGCTTTTTTTTAGAATCTATAGAGAAAACCCTTTTCTCATTAATTTGATACGAATATATTTTCTTATTACTTCTTATCGTGTTATTATATCATATACTTGTAGTTCCCACAAATTCAATGGACTAACTTTTCTTTAAGTTAAAATTCGATGTAAATTTGAGTTGTTTTTTTTTTTTTGATTGAAACACTAAAAAAACTTTTTAAAACTGCTCGTATAGAGTATAAAAGTTTCGGTTACTGTCGTAAATCGTTTCAAATACCGCAAGCAATTAAATAATATAATATATTATATGCTGCCAGTACACATTATCATTACCTCGTCAAATAATTGTATACACACAGATACACAAACACTTGAAAATAAAAGCGCACCTATCTCTCCTATACAAACTAAATATTTGAGATAGCTTCGATTTATTTGAATTTAGTTGTAGGTTATAAATATACATATGAATTTATGTAAATAAATATTTATTATAGAGCTGTCGTTTTTAACGCGAATTCCATCTTACTGTCTGTTGTACCGAGCTCTGGTGGGGAGCGGAAAGGGTTCGATGGGCTAGAGTCGGTGGTTTTTGTTAATAAAAATTGCTTACTTACAACTTGCCGCTAGCTAAAACAGTCATTCGCGCGTCATAGTTTAATTTAATTTTCACAATGAAAGGCAAACAAGAACTCGTGGGAGAGAGTAAGTGAAAAAGGGAGGCGGTAGCCAATTGATTAAAGAGAATGTATTGTACGAGTAGAAAAAAAAAACATAAGAGAGCGGCTTTTCCACTTGTCGCGCCAACAAACTAAATAAGTAAATGCGCAAATAACAACGTATCATCAGGGGTAACGGGCAGACGGCAGATAACCGAAGCAGTTCCGGAGCATAACCCGTAAGCGAATATATTTCATTTCATTTTTCGATATAAAAGTGAGTAAAAAATCAATTGGATCGATTTTAAGGATAATAACACACATATGCATATGTTCACAGCATGAGTAATTTCGATAGTTTAAGGAATACCTAAAATAGTGGGCGGGCCCCGCCCTTTAGTCTATGTATGTTAAGCGGCTGACCAGAAAAAGGCACCACATTGCATTTCAAACTAATATTGACTTTAATAAAGAAGTTTTTCTTACAAAAAGTCAAAAGTGGGCAGTAGGCTTGTATGGGAGCTACCCCACCCATTAATGTATATGTCAAGAATCCGTCTAATTTAAGTTACTATATCAATTATTAAGTTGATATTGACACCAATAAAAATATTTTTCATGCAAAAATTCAAAAGTGGGCAGTGAGTTTGTATGGGGGCTACCCCAAAAAGTGGACGTAGCGGGTCAATCTTGACACTCTATTAAACTGCAATAAAAAGAAGTGTGCGTGCAAAATTTCAACTGGATAGCACAAAAATTGGTCCCCAAAAAATGCGCAACAACATACAGACGGACAGACAGACAGGCGGGCATGGCTAGATCGATCCGTCTCGTCGAGCTGATCAAGAATATATATACTTTATGGGATCTACGATGGCTCCTTTAATGCGTTAGAAACTTTCAGTCAAACTGATAATACGATTTCACACTATGAATGAATGGTATAACAAGACACGGTGGTACCGTAGTTTTAATACCATTCACATGAAGTTTCAAGCAGTGAACTTAGCAAAAAATATTTGTAAAATGTAACAAACTAAACGTAGGATGTAAGTTTGTAGGAGTCTACCTCTAAACGTGGACGTGATACACCCCTTGCAGAATGTAAGAAATAAAAA
Organism: Leucophenga montana; assembly: GCA_035044765.1. Lineage (NCBI taxonomy): Eukaryota > Metazoa > Arthropoda > Insecta > Diptera > Drosophilidae > Leucophenga > Leucophenga montana. The sequence goes on from JAWNNQ010001745.1 coordinate 47,208, forward strand.
ACGTTTACTTCGGTGACGTTGTGAATTTACCAAGTGTAAAGAAAAAGTATTTGTAAAATCTAATCTAAACGTGGGATATTATGTGCAGCGCTTCTTATATGCTGGTTATGAGAGGCGTCCGTCCACATGAAGCCACCATGTCAAATGTCGAGTTGATTTTGCCTGAAATGATAAAATTATTCACGAAAAGTCCCAAAAGTGGGTAGTGGGAAATATATGTGTCATAAGAAGTCTTCATAAAAAGTCACTAAATTAAATTTTAATTTGATGTTTATTGTAATAAAGTTTTCATTCAAAATTCTAAAATTGGGCGGTAAGTTTCTATTGGAGCTACCATTGAAAGTGTTCGATTTTGTTACCCTATTAAACTGCAATAAAAATTAGACTACGGACAGACAAAAGGACGAGCATGGCTAGATCGACTCGTCTCGTCGATCTGATCAAGAATACATATATATATATATATATATATATATATATATATATATATATATATATATATATATATATATATATATATATATATATATATATATATATATATATATATATATATATATATATATATATATATATATATATATATATATAATAATTAAAGAGGAGAGATATATATATATATATATATATATATATATATATATATATATATATATATATATATATATATATATATATATATATATATATATACATATCAATACATTAAAGGAGGCAGCTCTACGACCCTATAAAAAAAAAATATATATATATATATATATATATATATATATACTTTATAGGTAGATAGAGCTGCCTCCTTTAATGTATTACAAAGTTTCAGATAAACTGATAATACTATTCAAAGTCTTTGTGAATAGTATACGAATCAGTATAACTTTCTATAACATTTTTTTTTGGCACTACACAGTAGCACACGAAATTGGATTTTATGTATACGTATAAACATGTACGTCCTAAAATTTAGTACGGTACGACCCAACGCGAATTTTTTATTTATTTATTTCATTAGTTCACTATTTTTTATAAAATTTTATTGAACTTGCTATGTTGTTTCCGTGTTTGTGTATATTTTATTTTCAAATCTTGGAACTCCATGTGGACCCACTTCAACTTATCTGATTGAGCGCAAATTGGCAAATATTAATCCCAGTAAAATATTCCATACAGATCCAGATGAGATCTTTATTAAATATACTACCCAAAAAAAAAAAAAAAATCTATGGATTCAGCGTATGCATGGTCGTATACAGAATGCAATCTTAGAGGAACTGTACGAAGAATTGACAAAGAAAAATAAAAAGGCGATATATGTGAGTTCCCCAAGTAAATTATCCAAATTGGCTTAAAGGCAAACCCGCGGGAAAGTACCTAACAACCCTTTTTGACTCAAATGTTGTAAAGGGTATACAAAAATTACGACTCATTTGTAAATTTTTTTAATTTTCTAAACTTTAAAGTATTTTCCAAAAATATGCTAAGGGGAAAGAGTAGAGAATGGTTTTTATATGACTTTGGAAAACGATATAACGAATTTTTTTATGAAGTAAAACATAAATGTGTGTGCTAGGTATATAACCAATATTTGTCAGACATTACTGCAGGGATTTGCCGGTGATGAGGAGTGCTATTTGTATTTCGGGATCCTGCAAAATAAAACAAATATTTATCTTCAAAAATGGCTGTAATACTTTTTCAAAATCTTCTCCATTAAGATTAATACACTTTTGCATAAGCTGGAACCAATTTTCATAGCTCTTTATTGTATTCTCACATTTTATAAACATTTCCAGAGCAAGGGTCAAATTATGTGGAATTCAACATGACGAACTTTTCATCTTGTGAATCCTGTGAAAATTATTGCACGAAATTGTGCACGATTTAATTCCATTTATTTTTGAAAAAATTAAATTTATAAGTCTCTTTAACAACACCAGGATTGCAGAATCCCAAGATTAAAAATGGATCGATCAACTCGGCTTTTGAGGTTGACATTGTCATGAATGCCATATCAGTCATGTCATATCAGTAGCTTAGAATAGATTTTTCTAACCTATAATTTTCAAAACAAATTTCATCGAACTTCAACGAGATTGTTTAGTCACATTTTTGACACCAAGATTTTAAAGGAGTGTGCCAACTACTGAACTTTTTATAGATTTAATTTGAAATAGTAACTGTGTTCTGTTTATGTTCCTCAGATAGTAGTTACAGATCTAGACCAAACTATGGTACCAGATTAAATAAATGTTTTTTTGTAAAGCTCAATACTGATATCGATGAAAATTTGTGCTAATTATTACTGGTATGTCAAACAAACAAAAATGCAGTATTCTCAAATCGAGATGAAATACTAAAGTTAGGTGAAAAGTCCACACATATTAACTCTTCTTTGGGTTTTTTTTACGGAAATGCAAAAGATCATACTCTTTGTCAACTGTTTTTTGAGTATATGAAGTATTTTCGGTAGCATTTTTGTTATCTGAGTACTCAATGAAAATTGGTTCGTGTCGAAAATTTTTAGATTGTTGTTAGACAGCGTTTTTTTTTTATGTGATGTTTTTTCAATATCAAAAATTTTCATCAATCTCAGTATTGAGCTAAACTAAAAAGTTTATTCATATTAATTTATAAATAGTCTAACTTATATCCAGTTCGTTCTTTTAATAGTTTGGAACATAAAATTTTGTTAGATTCAACCGAAAGTTCGCATTCAATTCCTATATAAACAATATATACGTACATATGTATAGGTTGTTTTTTTAAAGGTGTAGAACTTTAAAGGTGTAAAACTTTGAATTGAATTAAAATACTGAGATAGCATAATTTCAAACTGAAATTTTGGCTTTATTAGAAGATCATTTCATGCCATTAGTGTTTAAATATGATTTCGGCAATATGGGCCGCACAAGCTGGCTCGAATGTAGCGCATTCTGGAATTTCGACCACATTTTATTTTACCCTACACCTGTTAGCTTAAAAGCATATATTTAGTTTATGCAAAAGTATGTAACAGGCAGAATGAGGCGTGGTTTACCCTACAAAGTATATATATTCTTGCATACATACAGCAACATTTTTCACATTGAGTCATATAGGTCAAACTTGACTTTTGTTTATGTTTCTATTAAAATATACAGAATCAATAGAGAAAACCACTTTAAAAATGAATGCTGGGATGGACGATTATGTCGACAGTAGCGTTAATATTACTGGACTGAAACACAATTTTCGAAATAGATTTGCAAGCGTTTTTCGAGCGTTATTCATAATAAAATGGCAAACCAAACTGTGCACAAATGACAATAGCGTGGCCAGATCTGACCAATTTATGACAGTTTAATGCCGGTCGAAATATGGTACCTCGAAAAAAAAACACCCTATAAAAACAGACAAACAACTACACGCGCCTTTAATTATTTAAATAATAGAAGAGAAGAAAAAAAAAACGTGAGAGATGAAAGAGAATACAAAAAAAAAAAACTATACTAATTGAGCATGTATTTTACTACATATAACCGTATAATAGCCAAACACAGGCAAAGAGAGCAGTAGCGGCGCAATTTGTGTAATTAAATTGCGAATAGTATTAAATGTTGTTATTGTTTCTGGTTAATTGAGCTTTTTTTTTTGTACTTTAATTAACGCAACACTTTTTATTTTTGGCGCCTTTAATGATTTCCTTTGCACTTTTCACTATATGAATTTTCTAAGAAATCCAAGAACACATAATTTGCATAAACAAATATATTTCACCTTTTTAATAGGAATTTACGCTATTTTCAGCAATGCACAAAGTACAATTCACAGAAAACAGAACAAACGAAGGCACAAGTTTTATTTAATTGTATTTTAGTACAATATTTATTTTTTTTTTTATTTTTATTTTTAATATAATACTTTATTGTAGTTTTTTGGCTTCTTTTTCTAAGCCTTGTCTATTAATAAACACAATTTATGCGTTTAACCGCAGCAGCGTTGATATTAAATAAATTTAATCAAATGTGAAATACAACGAACGCGAAATAAAAAAGCGAATAAAAATAAGCGTACAAAACGTAAACGGAGAGCAACGATTTTAACCAAACAACAGTTCAGAAAACAGTGAGCGAAAAGTTTTCAAAAAGCCGATACACGCAGCTGATGTTGATGTCGTTGGTGTAGCTGAGGGTAGCCAGATTGCGCAGATGGGGTTTAGCCGGCAGTTAGCTATGTAAAGTGCATTCAAGTGGCAGCACTATTACTATTATGCGTCATCTGTTGCTCTCTATTTTGTCTATTTTTCGTATTATCTCTCGTTCTCTCTCTCTCTCTCTCTGTCTCAATCATTGTGCACTTGTCGCGCTAGTGTCAAGTGTGTTTGTGTGTGTTATGTTACGCGTGTGGGTTACCGCTTATCTTAAAAAAATAAATATCATACAAGACTCTCTCAGCTGTTGTTTTTGCGCGCTCTCTCTTTCTGTCGCTATGGTATGTCTCTCACTTTATCTATCGCTCGCGTGCTAATATTGATATGACAAATTCTTATTGACATCCACGTTGTTAATTGAGCTGTTCATATATATTTACATATACGAGTATGTATGTAGTATTATTTGTAAATACGTATGTATATATGTAGTATTCATTTACACATTTCTAAATCTCGATATCCCGCTAATTTTTTATATAATCTTCACTTATTGTATGTATAGTATCATAATTTTGTAACGGATTTTCCAATGCCTTATGGAGTTTGATCGGTCCATTTACCTCTGGCATATTTCCTAATTTATAGATATAAAAAGTTGAAATTGGTTACGGTTATGTTATTACATACTTTTTATATTGATATGGACATAGTACGATCACTTTTAAACATAGTTCCGAAAATACATAAGGTGCAAAGAAGTGCTAAACTGTGTATCAGTGGAGCTCTACGTACCACACCGACGGATGCACTAGACGTATTGCTCCATTTGATCCCACCTGATCTCATTGCGAGAGAGAGGGCAATAGTTACAGCTTTTAGACTGAGGGAATATTCAGCTTGGCAGGGTAGCTCCTTCGGACACTCGAGCATACTACAATTACAAGATAATATACCATCAAATATCATAAAATCCACCAGACTACAATGGAATAACCTTCCTCACTATAGCGAAAACGCTATTAACATCTTTATAGACGGTTCTAAGCTAGATGGTCGGGTAGGAGGAGACGTATTTTTACCGGACCAGATTAGAGAATATTTTAGACTGCCCGTGTATCAGGCGATGCTATGTATTCAGGAAGCAACGCACTTGCCAAGGTCATACTCACATACACAAGAGCATGTATTTATCTTCTCGAACAGTCAGACTGCCCTGAAAGCGCTGAACTCTTTCAGATCCAACACTAAAACCACAACGGAGTGCCGTAAATCTCTTAGCGAGATTGCCGAGCACTATGTTAAACATCTCATCTGGGTGCCTGGTCACCAAAACATAGAGGGAAATTGTGAAGCGGACAAACTAGCCAGAGAGGGTACCACTGCTGAAATCCTTCCAGGGAAGGCCACAGTATTTATACCCATGGCTACATGTAAACTACAGATCTCATCAAAGATGATCGGTATAGCAACCATTAGATGGTGCAACCATGCACGGGTAGAATCTCCAGACTCACCTGGCCAAAATGTAATTTCAAAAGAACAATAACACTTCTCCAGCACAAGAGATCAAATAGCTGTTATTGTGGGAACCCTCACAGGCCACTGCATAATAGGGACACGTGCCACAAGACTCGGGGTAGACTCCAGGGACTTCTCCAGAAGCTGTGGAAATGCCGAGGAGAATGAAACAGTGAGCACTTGCTATGTCACAGCCCGGCTTTCCTGTATAACTTAACTGAGATCTCGGATAAAGAGATGATTATCAGAGTAGCTGCGGTAGAAATAGGAAATACATATGGTATCACAAGGGGCATATGCTGGCCTAAGTGACAATGTGGGGTTCAACCATGTTGGCCATTCAACATAACCTAACCTAACCTAAACATGGCTCCCATAAAAACCATCTGCTGTTTAAGACTACTTTATTGGTCAAATGACAACAACATAATCAACTGATTTACTTTAATTTAATTAGTCTGCCACATTTACTCGGGACATGTCCCCGAATTGTGGCAAAATCGAACCAAATGTCCCTGAATTCTGCGAGAATTTTTTTTTATTTATAAAGGAAATATTGGTTTAAATATTGGTTTAAACCATTGACATTAAATGCAAAACACAAAGTCCAATATTCGCACAAAGCATGAATATAGGCATTCAAATAAGTACCTTGGAAAGTGTCGTATTCGTGAAATGTAGGTATGGAGGTATATCCAAAAACTAAGTGTACTGAATTTTTGTAGGTTTTAAAATTTTTTATTTAAACAAAAAAATTACGTGATACTTTAGTACTTAATGTAAGCTACTTTTCGACATAGCTGATTAGACATAAGCTGATTAGTCACCATTCCACTCTATGCAGGTGGTGAGGCGACGTATAGAAGTAGTTTCCAGCCAACCATTTGGGACCCACCTCGCGGACAGTTTCCGATATCCGAGGGTTTCTGTATTGTTTCGTGTAGTAGAGATATGGAGATTTGCGGAAACATCGCAGAAAGTTCATGCACAGTCAATCTGCGATCGTCTCGGAGCACATTTTCGATTTTTTCCACAATTTTGTCAGTCACAATTGAAGTTCTTCCGCTCCACTTGTACACATTCGTACGATTCATAGCTTTATCCCCATATGCAGTATTCACCTCATTATAAATCTCAAACGGAGATTTTTTCTTCCAAACGGATGACTTCCAGATAACGGATGACGCCGCGTATTTCACACTTTGCGGGACACTGGATTTACATTGTTCACGAAACGTGTTGTCGCGTCGAAAGTTCTCAACATACTGACCTCGAAACGGTCTCATTACAAAGGGGAGAAGTCAGGTTAAACTGCAGTGTTGCCAACATGACGAAAATAAAATCCTTCCGGCCGTGAGAGCCTCAGTACACTTATTTTCTGGATATGCCTCGTAACATGAATTTTACTTACTTCAAAAATCGTCAGAAATGGAAAAAAGACTGCTGGTAGCGATAAATATCACCAACGCACAAAGAATACGAATGATTAGACGAAGTAGAAGCAGTTCCAATCCATCGATAATTTTTGTTTTATTTAATGCATTAAAATCAAAACGTGCGACACACATATTTATTAAAATCAGTATAAGTGCCACTAATACGTTTATATTTTTTAATAAAAGTGACTTATTATTCCAAAGAGTCTTAAGACTTCCAAAGTTGGATGGTGATTAGTATCTTCAGGCATTGTAATAGGAGCAATCCTATTAATTACATCAAAACCAGCATCAACAAAAACAAGCTCAAGAAGTCTTCCAGAGCTGCTGCGAATATTATTGCACTGTTGCATGGAAAATTCAAAAATATAATAAAGAAACTCATTCTTTACCGCTGGAATCAGCATAGAGGTATCAATCAAATACTGGGTGTCTCACATTTGATTTGCTGATTACGTGAACGTAACTAGTCCGAGGGGCGCGGGGAGTATGTCAATCGGTTGTCTAGCTTTTGGGAATTTAGTCGCTATGGAGCGTTTCTTGGAAGCGGACCGTGCGTTGTGCGTACGTGAGTTTCACAAAAACGGTAATTCAGCGACTGTAGCGCGTAGAAAATTCTGCAGTATTCGACATGTTCGTCATTTAAATGATGCGCCAAGCCCTCGACTCATTGGAAAATGGATCGAGAAGTTTGAAGAGACCGGTGCAACGCTGGAAAAAAACCGGGCGTCCAAGGTCTTCGAGAACGTTCGAAAACGTAGACTCAGTCTGTGTCGTGATAACGCGGACCTTTCGATTCGGAAGCGTGCTGTTGCTTTAAACAAGCATAGATCATCATTGTTCCGCATTTTACACAAAGATTTATAGCTGCACCCCTACAAAATTCAGTTGGTGCAAGAATTAAAGCCTCAGGATGCTGGGCAGAGGCTTGAATTCATAAACCAGATGATTGAGCGCTTTCCAACGTTTACCAACATCTTGTTTTCGGATGTAGCTCATTTCCATCTTAATGCACATGTAAACAAGCAAAATTGCCGCTACTGGTGTGCAAGCAATCCAAAACACAAACATCAGAAACCCCTACATTCGCCTAAAGTGACCGTATGAGCTGCGATGTCTGCGCGAGGAATTATCGGCCCTTACTTTTTTGAAGATGAAAGGGAACGCACAGTTACAGTGAATTCAGAGCGTTATGTGGAGATGTTAGACGACTTATTCGTGCCGGAACTGCAAAACTTTCCTGGTTATAACCAAAGAACATGGTTACAGCAGGACGGAGCAACTTTTCCTGGCTAATTGATCTCCAGGATAGGGGACATAAATTGGCCTCCACGAAGTCCCGATTTAACGCCTATGGACTTTTTCCTGTGGGGTTACGTCAAATCTAAAGTTTACGGCAATAAACCGACTTCCCTGGCACAATTAAAAGAAAATATCCGTCATGAAGTGGCAGCCATCACGGGAGAATACCTGCCGAGCCGTCATAGGAAATTTTAGTGCTCGATTGAATGAATGCCGTGAACGTAACGGTTTACATTTGGACAATATCATTTTTAACAAATAAATTCCCAAAGTGTGTATTTTAATATGTAATCAACATTTTTTCCATAAACTACTTAATTTTTTTATCGATTTTTTAAATGTGAACTTTCTTTTGAGACACCTTGTATTTGAGCATTTTATATTAGGTACACTATCAAAATCACCTAAAACAATAAGATGATCTTTTTCATGTAAAAGAGTAGCGATGTATATGAGATCGCAGCGGCATGCTGGCAGTAGATACTCATTTCCGAAGAAGAAGGAATGTATGAGCAAGTACTGTATATGTTGAAACCACGAAAAGAAAGATTCTTAGACTGGATACAGACACTCGATTATGGAATTCTTTCTTCTTACTCATTTAACACTCAACTGCAAAGAAGTTAAAACTCGTTTGCCCACTTATGTCTAACAGAAAGTTTAAAGTTTTAATAAAACAAATGCTTATTTTTATACATATTTTTATTCAATGGCATTATTGTATTTACTTATTAATACCATATATCGATATACATACATACATATTTATATATATATTCCCATTTTGACTTAAATTTACTTTTATACAATTTATTTACGCCATATTTTTCCTGCTTTTAGGCTTTTCATATCTCGTTTTTGGTTTTTTTTTTCTACACACACACATGAAAAATTATAGTACATACTATATACGATAGGTAGGTAAACAAAATTTAAATATTTAATTAATTTTGCATAAAATTATCTAATAGGATTGACTAGAACCAAGGCAATTAACACGCAATACGATTGGGGTTTCTTTTTCCTAACTCTCTCTTTCTCTCTATCTATCTCTCTCACTTTACATACCATATACCTATATATCTTCTCAAGTAATCGATAATTATTTAAAAAATCAGACGCTAATGAAACTCAATACAAATTAATACAAATCTGGGGAAGTGGACGGATAAAAATACATTTATATATTGTAGAACGTATACGGATTCGTATTGCAAAAAACTGGAAAGAAACGTTAAATTCGGTGGAACCGAATCTTTAATACTCTTCACACTTGCCATTTTAATTGGAATTTCGCTTTTTTGACAGTTGTAGATGGCATAGAGGGTTTTGTTGCGCATGAAATTATTATAAAGTATTAAATTAAATAAATATTTGATTCGAGGAATGTTATGCAACAAGGCTAGACATTTGAGACATTTATAAAAAAGTCTCCATACCAAATTTCAAACCTATATTTCAAAGATTGAGATCACAGACAGACGGACATGACTAAATCGAGACGTTTGGCTCTGCTGCCTTTTTAAGGCATTCCAAATATTGTGACTAAATTATGTTACTATACACTCACACTCTGTGCAAAGAGTTTTATACACAAAATAAATAAATTATAATTATATTTTATTTTTGCTTAGTTGTAAATACTACGAAATATTTGTTTACTTCTCGTTTTGGGTCGCTAGAAAAATGCACTAAACCACGTTTTTGTTCTATTTGTTGGCTTTGCTTTTAAAGATTTTTGTTTTTTTTTTTGTAGATATTTAATTTGTTTTTTTATATTCTGTCTGCTGTTGTTTGTTGTTGTTGTTGTTTTTTTTTTTTTTAGAAAATAGTAAAATGCTTCCAAAACTTGTTATTTTTTTTTTTTTGGTTTTTTGTTCTTTTAAATTTTATATTGTTTGTTTTTTTCACTAAAATATACTACATTGTATATATATTTGTGTCTGCTTTTTGTTGATGCATTTGTTTTGTATCTGAGTAGATTGACTTTTATTTCGCTAAACAAAAATGTACGAGTATCTTTGAGTTAGTCTTGTTTTTTTTTCTTTTTATGTTCGATGAAAAGAGAAAAACTATATATAGAAAATTGGCCTCTTGAAGGTTTTCTTTTTAGGGTTCCGTACCGAAGGGTAAAACGCGACCCTATTACTAAGACTCCGCTGACCGTCCGTCTGTCTGTCCGCCTATCACCAGGCTGTATCTCATGAACCGTGATAGTTAGACAGTTGAAATTTTCAGAAATGATGTATTTCTGTTGCCCATATAACAACATATACTAAAAAACAGAATAAAATAACTATTTAAGTGGGGCTCCCATACAACAAACGTGATTTTTTTCTCGTTTTTGTTCGATATTGATAATGGCAACAGGTATACGCTTCAAATATTCACAGTACATATTCAGTTATATTATTTAGTTTAAAAATAAATAATTAAATTAAAATAAAATAAATATTTAAGTGGGGCTCCCATACAACAGACATGAGTTTTTTTTATAGATAATGGTACGGAACCCTTCGTGCGCAAGTCCGACTCGCACTTGGCCGGTTTTTTTTTTATTTGTGCTGTCATATTTAATCAAACATAAATTTCTTTCAAATCGTGTCAAATAATGTATATATGATAAAAAAAAAAATAAAAATTAGTCCAAAATCGCATATATGTGGTTTGATAAGAATTTAACAACATGTGCCAAGGCAAATAATCGCTAATTAAGGCAATTTTGTGATAAGCTTAAATTTGAACAAAATTGGCATTTACAAATATAAGAAAAATAATTTTTTTAACGCATATTAAATTGAAATAATCATTACTATTATCTATAATGTATGAATATAATCAATTTACAACACTAATAAGAGTGTAGGTGTACTATAGTCGCGGATCCCAACCGAATTTATGGTACATTGCAAATATTATATACATGTAATGTAAGAACCTTGAGACTTTCTATTTCGCTTAATTCAAAGAATCGGTCGAAATGAACTTTAGTTTGGAAAACATGACCAACGTGAAATTATAAGCTAAAGTTTTATGATATTTGAAATATTTTAGCTTGCTATTTGTGTTTTGGTATGTTGTATCGTATTTCGATATGGAAGAAATCATAAGAAAATGCACAAAGGCAATACTTGTGTGCAGCAAACTGGCCGGAAAATCTTGGGGGTGCAACCCGAAGAACATGATCTGCCTCTACAACATGGTAGTGAAGCCAATGCTACTAAGTATATGGCATAGTCGTGTGGGGAGAAAGAACGAGCCAAGTGACAGCCACTAGGGCGCTCAACGTCCTACAAAGACTAACGTGTGTCTGCATTACAGGGGCAATGCGCACGTGCCCAATAGTAGCGTTGGAAGCTATTTTGGAATTGACACCACTCCATCTGGAAATTGAACATAGAATAAAAGAAACACTCCTAAGACTATCAGTCGAGGGAAATAAAGTTACCTAGGAGATCTGTCAGAAACGTCTCCATCCATGGACGAAGTATGCATCCCTAATGTCCATGCCAACAGACGAAATGACACAGCGGAACATATTTGATCGAAGTTTTATCATCAAATGGTACAACAAAACATCGTGGATGTCGGAAAATTCATACGTACTAAAACCACACACCATCAAGTGGTATACGGATGGCTCCTTGACGGAAGATGGTACAAACGTAGGAGTAGTAGGCCCTACAACTCACTACTTGGAGTCATTGGGAAAACACACCAAAATCTTCTAAGCAGAGATGTGCGCTATAATCAGATGTGCACAATTCAACCTAGACAGCTGTGATATCGCTATTCTCTATTGAAAGCACTCCAACGTAGTTCGGACGAAGCTAGTACTTGAAGCATATGAACTATCGAAAAGACTAGGCGAACATAACAGAGTTTCTCTGCTGTGGGTGCCGGGTAACAACAATATTCCAGGAAATGAGCAAGCAGACAAGGCTCCAGAGAAGGAGCTGCAACGCTATTGATAGGACCTGATCCGTATTGTGGCATCGGGAGGCATACTATATAGGAAGTAATCCGCAAGGAGAAAGATATAGGAAAAGAAAAATACTCTGGGCTACAAGCCAAGGACTAAGACAAGCAAAGTTACTTCTGCGGGGCAACAACCCGAACAGATCGAAAACTATGCTTCAGCTATGTAGGAACCAACTAAGAATATTAACAGGACTGCTAACAGTCAGATAAATATTATTCAATAGACTCACTTTGTCGAACTTATGGAGAATATATGAGAGAACAGAAGTTTTAAAAATAGACATTATGTAATGAATATAACATTCGTAAATTATAACAAATCTGTCCGAGAAAGGTCTACCGGTCCAGACTTGTGGCGGGTGTTCACAAGTGGCTGTTCTATTTCCATTTTTGTGGAGCATTGTGGTTGATGAATTATTAGACACTCTAACAACTAACGGCATCAACATAGTGAGTACTACTAGAGGTAAATTTATTAATAGAATTTCCAATATCAAATCGTTATGTGATCAAATTAAGATAAACATCAAAAAATCACACAAATTTGGTGCACCAATGTAGGACTGAGCAAGAACCCAGCAAAAACTGCAATGTTTTTTTTTTCCTTACCAGGAAGTACAAGTTAAAAGCACACTAACAGAATTCTAAAAGGAATCAAATGTGATTTTCATTCAACGTACCACATGGTATCTTACTATCATTAAGCAAAACTGAGTGAACACGATTGTATTTTACAAGGATTAGGCAAGCAAACGGTACCATTGTAAGGGTAAAAACAGCTAAGCCTCAATAGTAGACATCAAACTACTAAGTAATATCCATAATATTTGAAGTAGAACTCAGTGAGAGAGGGAATTGTCCCAGAAGCAATAATGCTGGTTTACAGCAGGAGCAGGTTACTGAGCGGAGAATGCAAGTGATGTAAGGATCTACTTCAAATTTACAGCAAATTACAGAAATCTATGCAATAGAGATATTCACTTATCATTAATGGAATTGATCTTAACTATGGGAACCAAAACATCATAATACGCTGCAGTCAGCCGGCTATAAGAGCATTAAATTCGCAAATGATCATGTCTAAGCAAGTCTGCCAATAAAACAAATTAAAGTCTACAAAAATTTAAACAGTTATTGTATAGCTGGATAAATGGTTATACCGGGATCGAAGAGGCAGATAAGTTGACATGAAAGAAGGCAGGTACCGCATTCATTGGTAACTCTTCTGCGAATTAGAACCTTGGGTACTCAGTTAGTGAAGAAAGCAGCCAACAAAGGCAGGTATTGATTTTGGTTGAACTAGGAGAACCTAAGACAGAACAAGAAGTTATTAGTTCTCTATACAACAAAAGAACTAAATTCTGTAATGAACTTAAGAAGAATACTCTGAGAATGATAATTGAACTGAATGAATTGCTGTAGGTACTACGGTCAGGGCACAACAGATCTAAGGCATCCGACAAATAAGGCATCCGCACATAAAAGCCAGTACATTCACATTGGAATTGATTGTAATAAAAAAATTTAAAATGGCTGCTGTATTTTCATGAGCGCTTGCGAGAGACGCCTATTAAGAAACGTGTGAAAGCGTGCGTGCATAACAACGTTTCATACCGATTTGACTTGGTAGATTTTTAAAATTAGATGGTTTACACGATTTAAAAATGGTCGTGATGATTTAAATGATGATCCTAGATCTGGACGACCCGAAGCATCAAATCAGGCTGAGTTAGTGGAAAAAGTAAGTGAAATTATCACTATCGATGCAAATTTCTCTGTGAGATTGCTGGCAGAAGAATTAAATTCATCTTACTGTACAATCTACAAAATATTAACTGAAGATTTGGTTAAACGAAAGGTGTGTGCACGCTTTATTCCACATCAGTTAAGTGATGATCAAAAAATCGCTCGTTTAGAGCATTGCAAAGACATCATTTCAACAGCTGAAAACGATACAGATTTTCTCAATTCGTAGCTGGTGATGAAACATTGTGTTTTAAGTATGATCCTGAAACTTAGCGACAGAATGGAAGTCAAAAGACGTGCTAAATCCTAAAAGAATACGTTTTCAGAAGTCAAGCATCAAGATAATGTTGATAACTTTCTATGATTCCATTGGTATTGTTCACAATGAATTTGTTCCAGAAGGTCAAAAGTCAATGGAGAATATTATTTACAAGTCTTGCATCGTTTGTGGTCGAGAGTTCTACGTGTTTGGACCGAATATTCCAAAGGAAAGTAGCTGTTTTTATTGCATGATAATGCACCACCTCACAATACCAAAAAAGTACATATTTATATGAATTTTTGATGAAAAAACAGATTTGTCTCATCGACCACTTTCCGTATTTGCCTAATCTATCACCGTGCGATTATTTTCTCTTCCCAAAAATGAAAACTGCAATGAAAGGAGCTTTATACGATGACATTCCAGCCATACAAGCAGCCGTGACACATAGGTGCTAAAGAACAACCCAAAAAGCGGGCTTAAAAAGTCTATAGATAAATTGGTTGAGAGTTCCAAATGTTGTATTGAGTTATTGAGGTGTTGGAATTAATTTGAAATGATTCATAAGAGATGGCGTAACTAGCACTAAATCGCATCGGGTAAAGCTGTGACTATATTCATGTGAAAGCCAACTTCATAAGCTTCAATTTTCAGTATGTGTCATTCCACTGAAGTGTAAACTACATAATTTTTTTGCTTTGTGAACATGTCGACTTTTGTGCCAAGAAAACGCAATTTGCGAGAATGCTTGCTTTTGTGCTTTCACATTTGAAGAAAAAAGCAGCTGAAGCCCATCGTGCGCTTTGTGAGGCTTATTCCATCTATGCTCCATCGATTTCAACTTGTGAGAACTTGTTTCGTCGGTTTAAAAGTGGTGATTTTGATACGGAGGACAAAGAACGTACGGGCCAGCCCAAAAAGTTTGAAGATGAAGAATTGGAAGCATTACTCGACGAAGATCCGTGTGAAACCCTTCGAGAATTGTCAGAATCATTGGGAGTTGACTTGCCAACAGTTGGCAAACGCCTCAAAGCCATGGGAATAATTCAAAAGCAAGGAAATTGGGTGCCGTACGAATTAAAGCCAAGAGACGTCGAAAGGAGATTTTTCACTTGTGCGAACAGCTGCTTCAACGCCATAATCGGAAGAGTTTTTTGCATCGTATTGTTAGTGGCGATGAAAAGTGAATCCATTACGACAACCCAAAGCGAAAATCATGCGGACCACCCGGCCATGCATCAACATCGATGGCCAAGCCGAATATTCATGGTTCCAAGCTCATGCTCTGTATTTGGTGGGATCAGAAGGGTGTTGTGTACTATGAGCTGCTGCAACCTAACCGAACCATCACTGGTGAACGTTACCAACAACAATTGATGCAATTGAACCGAGCATTGAAGCAAAAACTTTCGGATTATGCCAAAAGACACGACAATGTGGTTTTTCAACATGACAACGCTCGGCCAGAAGTTGCATGATGCGTCAAGGAAACGTTGGAGGCGTTTAATTGGGATGTGCTACCCCACCCGCCTTATAGCCCAGACATAGCAACTTCTGACTACCACTTGTTCACATCGATGACCCACGCCCTGGCTGAGCAGCGCTTTACTTCTTACGAGAATACCAAAAAATGGGTCGATTCGTGGATTGCCTCAATGGACCAGCCCTTCTTCCGACGCGGAATACATATGCTGCCAAAAAGATGGGAAAAAGTTGTAGCTAACGATGGACAATACTTTGATTAATATACATTGTAGAATTTTTTATTAACGCTTAAAAATCGAAAAATTGCGTTTAAAATAAATTCCAACACCCATAAATGGATAGTATTTTGTGAATAAATATTAGCTTTGGAATATAATAACATGCTTGTTTTATTTTATAACTAAAAAGTTCGGTTATTTTTAGATCATACCGCGCATATTATACGATACAACAGCTTACAAATGCCAGTATATCAAGTTTCAAGTTAAAATTTGGCCGCTTGAAAAGTGCTTTACGCGTGAACGACTACAAAATCATTGTATGTATGTATACTCGAATATAATAATTACTTTAGAAATATGTATATAAATTAAAGCACAAACAAAAAAAGAAACAGTCATAAAATTAAAATAATTATGGTAGTAGGCATATCAAAAAAGTAGTGCGCAAATAAAAGGTGGCTTCGGTTGTAAGTAAATATACTATATACAGGATGTCCCAAAAGAAAGTTCACATTTGATTTTCTGTTTACGTGAACGTAACTATTCCGAGGGGCGCGGGGGGTATGTCAATGGGTAGCCTAGCTTTTGGGGAATTTAGTCGCTATGGAGCGTTTCTCGGGAGCGGACCGTGCGTTGTGCGTACGAGAGTTTTACAAAAACGGTAATTCAGCGACTGTAGCGCGTAACAAAATTCTGCAGTATTCGACATGTTTGTCATTTAAATGATGCGCCAAGCTTCTCGAAAATGGGTCGAGAAGTTCAACGCTGGAAAAATCAAAATCCGGGCTTCCAACGTCTTCGAGAACGTTCGAAAGCGTAGACACTGTTACTCAATCTGTTCGTGATAACCCGGACCTTTCGATTCGAAAGCGTGTTGTTGCTTTAAACGTGCATATATCATTATTATTCCGCATTTTACACAAAGATTTAAAGCTGCACCCCTAAAAAATTCAGTTGGTGCAAGAATTAAAGCCTCAGGATGCTGGGCAGAGGCTTGAATTCATAAGCCAGATGATTGAGCGCTTTCCAACGTTTATCAACATCTTGTTTTCGGATGAAGCTCATTTCCATCTAATGGACATGTAAACAAGCAAAATTGCCGCTACTGGTGTGCAAGCAATCCAAAACACAAACATCAGAAACCCCTACATTCGCCTAAAGTGACCGTATGAGTTTGCGATGTCTGCGCGAGGAATTATCGGCCCTTACTTTTTTGAAGATGAAAGGGAACGCACAGTTACAGTGAATTCAGAGCGTTATGTGGAGATGTTAGACGACTTATTCGTGCCGGAACTGCAAAACTTTCCTGGTTATAACCAAAGAACATGGTTACAGCAGGACGGAGCAACTTTTCCTGGCAAATTGATCTCCAGGATAGGGGACATAAATTGGCCTCCACGAAGTCCCGATTTAACGCCTATGGACTTTTTCCTGTGGGGTTACGTCAAATCTAAAGTTTACGGCAATAAACCGATTTCCCTGGCACAATTAAAAGAAAATATCCGTCATGAAGTGGCATCCATCACGGAGAATACCTGCCGAGCCGTCATAGGAAATTTTAGTGCTCGATTAAATGAATGCCGTGAACGTAACGGTTTACATTTGGACAATATTATTTTTAAGAAATAAATTCCTAAAGTGTGTATTTTAATATGTAATCAACATTTTTTCAATAAACTACTTACTTACTTTTTTTAAATGTATACTTTCTTTTTAGACACCCTGTATATATACCTATGTATGTATGTGAAACTATATAACTCAATTAACTCTTTTTTCCCAGCTTTAACTTTTATTCTGGCGTCTGTTTTTTTGTTGTTTAGTCACACTGTAAACTTTTTTTTTATAGCTTAATTTAAAATAAGGAAGATATTATACGTTCTTGTTCTACATATATTTTCGCAGTGTATATATTTATATATATAACATAATGAACAGAATTTTTGTTATAAATAAGTTAATCCGAGGTGATATAGAAACCACTTTCATCGACAAATCTTCAAATTTCGTGCATAAAACTAAAATTTATGTATGAAATTTGGAGATTCTCAGCTGAAAGCGCTTTGTATAGCACACCGTTTAATGTATATATATATATACTTTTATAAATTCCATTTTTATTTTTTGTTATTAACTATATTACATTGAAAAATTTGTGTTTTCACTATTTTCTTCTTCTGTTTTTCTTAATTCCAAGATTTATTATCTAATATACACGTACAGTAAACGCTAGAAGTATGTATACAAACAGTATTGTTTTTGTTTGTTGGTTGGTTTTCTTTTATATATATATATATATATATATATATATATATATATATATATATATATATATATATATATATATATATATATATATATATATATATATATATATATATATATATATATATATATATGTATTTTTATATTAGATTCTTTTACTTTACTTTTATGAAAAAATATGTTTCTTTAATATTCATTTGTTTTTTAAAGGTATTTATGTAAAATATACGATGTATTTATTTTCTGTTCTTCTTTTTTTTTTTTTTGTTCCTGTTCTCCACTTGAAGTTTCTTTAAATTGTAGCAAAATTTCGCTCAGTGTGTTAACATTAATGATTGGTGTGTGTTTGCCTTGATTTTCTTTTACTTAATTTTGCTTTACGTCTTCCTTTTATTACTAGTTTATATAATAGTTGTTAATTTAAGTTTTAAGCTAGATACATTTATTTTACAATTTGTGTGTAAATATATTTGTTAAAAAAGAAAATTAGTTTAATTAAGTTTGATTTGATTAAAAAAGATAACTAGTTTAATTAATGTAGAGATCAATCAATGCATGAGTGTTTTGTTAAATACTATAAATTAAATAAAAAAGAAGTCCTTTCGTTTCACACGCATATTTGGTATATGCTATACGAATGTGTATGTAAATTAATTCATTCTATACTAAAATTGTTTTCTCTTTTTAATATTTCATCATGCTTCTTTGCAGTTAAGCTGATATGGTATTTAATTACATAGTTTTTTTTTTTTTTTGAAAGTATCTATACGTTTTGTAACATCAGTTTCGAGTAAGTATTTAGATGTGTGAGTATGCAGCAAGGAACATAATTACAAATGAGGAAATGCAGTTAATGCTTCGCTTTCGCACAATAAAAACTTCTTTACATAGTCTAAATAAAGTCAACTTAGAAATGATGTAGTAAATCAAAATCTTAGCGATTTGATGTTTGATGTATTTCTTCAATGCGAATGCAGATTACTTTCGACCCATTTGTACAGTGATGTCTGTGAGCGTGCCACCCATTCGACATTGGAGGCAACACTGCTGAGTGTCATGTTAAGCACTTCCATACCCTGACCGCGTCCAAAACGATGCACAAGTGATTTGAGCTGAAATTAATATATAATTATAGAGCATTTTCACTTGTTTTACTAATAGCACTAGTACTCTCACCTCATCGTAATCAAACTTTGTCGCACCATATTGCGTTATCGCTGATATAACCTTAGCAAAACTTATCGTGCCTTGACCAAGTCGCGATTCTAATTCAAACCATTTTGCTTGTAAGAAACGACACGCCATAGCGCCGCCAGTTGGTGTGCCGGCAATCGCTTGTAGCACTTGCACCACCTCAACGGTGGGCAGCATAGTGACATGCGATAGTAGACGATTCTGTAGCCAGGCATCTTTGGTGCGTCCGAGCGCACGTAGCAGCTGCATGCGTTCTACGAAAGTTTCCGAACTGCGTTGTAGCGTAACGAAACGATCCCAACAGTGCTGCCAATAGATGTATTCACCTGAGAGTATTGAACCGGTGTAGACAACCTTTGGGGCAGACAAAAAAAATAATGAAAAAAAAAAAAACAAAAAAACAATTTAGTTTTAGAGAAATTTAAATAGTTAGTTAGTTAGTTAGTTAGACAGCACACCTCTCTTAAGTTGGGCGTTATTGCGGAACCATTGAAATATAAGAACTGATTTAGCATATTTTTTGCTTTTGTTATGCTGTCAATATCTTCCCAGAGTACCGAAGCCAGCAGCACATCGGGACGCATTAATCTAAAAGAAGAGAAAAGAAGAAACTTTTATTTAAAAACGCTTCTACAACAAATTAATCAAGAAAAAATGATAACTACGGTGGAACCGAAGCTTTAACAGTCTTTACACTTGCCCTTGTTGCTCGTCAATGCTTTTTCATTTTGAGGGGATACTTAAGTTAACTATATTTAATATTATAAAATTTATTCATACATAGATGTAGTATTTGACGTGCATTTCGCCTTTATGGTATTTGAAGATGGAATAGAAAGTGGTGGATAATGTTGTTGCGCATGAAATATTTAATAACAAATTGATAATTAAATTAAAAGTTGAAGAACTTTTCAATCGAGAGAGGTTCTCTAGAATGCCCTCAAATGATTATTGATATAAGTGTACAATTTGTACAATATCATGTATTAGTAATGAAACTTAATATCGAATTTAATTCGATTCACACTTTGTGTGTAGTGTATCAATTTCGTACTGATCAAGAATATATAGCTTCTCCGATGCTTTTTTTGTGTTGCAAATATTGTATCTAAATTCTACGATGCTGTTCACACTCTGCGAGAAGAGTATAAATAAAAATAAAATTATAGTTTAAAAAAAAAACTAAAAAAACACACTTTAATAGTAATGTGAACTAAAAAGTAAAAAATAATTTTGAATAAGTTTGAATTTAATTTAAAAAATATAATCAAACCAGGATATCCATAAAAAGAATAAACTACAAATACGGAGTACGTTTTATATATTCGTAGTTTGTCTTGTTAGGACTTTTACTTCCTCTAAATAAACAAGTTCGGTCAACTTTTGCGAAATAGCCGTAGCACACAAGGCGTCATAGTGATCGGAGACCTCATTAAATAATTCAATCGGTAGTAGCGACGGGCGGTGTGTACAAAGGGCGAGTTAATTGCGAGTTAATGACTCACACTTACTGGGAATTCCAAGTGCATGTGAACAGTTTCAGTTCGCAATCCCAAGCATAAAAGTGGTTCAGCGGTTTACCCGGACCTCTCGGTCTAAGAAATACACGTTGATACTTTTACGGGCATCAAAGTTTCTTATCAAAGTTTAGTAGTTTTAAATTGTTTAACTCTTCAAGATTTTGATGCTCTTACAAACGGACGAACGAACAAACTGACATGGATATATCGACTCGGCTTCTGAAACTGGCTCTGCTTGGAAACGAAACAAGGCTTTAGTTTATGAGGTCTGCCATGACTCTTTCTGCTGTCGCAAACGTTTTCAAAAATTTAATAAGCCATTTTGCACTATAATTACATATACATAAATTTTCATTTCATACTTTCATTGAGTCTTTAAAGCATTTTTATAAAAAATTTTCGAACCGTAGACGTCATATATAAATATTATATCCTAGTATAAGACGAATCTAACGAGACCTCATATGTTAAAATTCATCAAGCCGTTTGACATAAATACTCTGCATCAGTCGGGTAAAAAATAAGAAGGGACCTCATATACAAATCCGTACATAAATGATTCGGTTACTTCTGTTTCTAATTCTGGTTAATGATCAAGTTTAGGGTTACGATTACGGTTTCATTACATACCTCGTTGCCACAGGACCATCATCGATCCAACCAACTTTCTCAATAACGGTTGACAATTTCATTTTTATAAACTCAGACAGCATGAGGAAACACTCAGAGTATTTGAGTATGCGACGCCATTTCTCCAGATGACGCAGCGCCAAAGCCATGGGTCCGTAATTTGATTCGCTGGGTAAATACTGTATCATATTCATGGTTATCTCGCAGTGCAGCAGATTTGCATGGCACAGTGTAAAAGCATCTGAGAGCAAACCAATGCGATCCTGCCAAAAAAGCAAATATATATATATATATATATATATATATATATATATATATTCAATACTAGATTAATAATATATTAACTAAAATGTCTGCGGACTAACCTCGCTGGTAAAATGTTGCGGATTTTTAGACAACTCCTCAATCAGATTAGCCCAATTTTCATCATTGTAGACCACACGATAATAACCGCTTTGTAAAGCATTGACCTTGATCCACTTGACATTCTCCGGCACATTGAAGGTTACTGCATATAGGAATATAAATATTTAATTGAATTCACTTTTTAAATTAGACTTTAACGCACCATCAGCACTTTGCATCCACAACGTCTCGCTGGCATTATTAATATCTGTTATATAGGTCACTGGGAATATCCATTTCATATGCGGCGCTGGTTTGTGTTTGCCAGCTGGAGTCGGCGCAACAGTGCTGGGCAGCTCAGTGGCATTGACTGTTGTCTTGTTATAGTTATTGCCATCATAGGAGTCATCGTGTATAGCCAAGAATTCAGCGGGTTTGAATGGACGCTGAGAAATCGATATGCTGTTGCCCATTTTATTTACACTGAGCAGCGGAAAACCGGGTTGATGTGTCCACAGAGTCATCATGTCCTACAAAATTTAAAATTCAGTACTATCCACAAATAAATTAAAACTCGTTTTGCAATTCTAACCTTTATATTCTTAGAGCCATTGGCTTTCTTGGTGCATATAGTCCATAGATCTGTTGGCTCTGCGGTCTTGAAACGATTAAGCTTCAGGAAGGCGCCAAGACAACCACGAAAACGATCTTCACCAATGGCCGTATGTAACATTGAGAATATGGCGGCCGTTTTCTGTACAAAGAAATCTTCATTGTTGCCATCGTGTTTTGTGCCATTCATAATGCTATCCCAGCCTTGTATGGCATCGATATCCAATGCTGCAGTGGCCATCTTCAGCAGATACATCTCACGCAGCGGCCAGCTCAATTGTAACGGTGAAAGTGTATGTATGCCTAGATATTGTATAAGTCCGTCCCACAACCAGACATCTTTGAGAATCTTACGCGATGTAATTCCACCAAAGAACTGGCGCACCATGGACTCCGCAATGCGTAATGCACTGAATTGATATTGCTCCGAAGTAATCGATTCGGGATCAGTGAGAAATGAGGTCTTCAACGTAACCAAACCCAGCGAAGAAATCATATTACGATTTAGCGAAGGTAATGCCACAAAATCGACTTTGGTCAGCGGATAACTAATATCCAGCCAGATTTGTAAATATTCCAGCACATCGCGCGATGTGTGCAGTATGAAGGAGGAACGTGGCAATAGATCACGCGGTGCATAGAAAGTATATGATGGAGCACGCTTAATGCTGGAGCCCGTAGACTGACTAAGCGATGTAAGATTCTTGGCACCATTGGCACCATTTCCGTTTATATATGGCGTCGGAAGTGTGGTTGTTGCTGTTACAGTATTATTCTTTGGCATTAGATTAACGTTGAGCGAGTGCGTTAACGCTGTTATGTTGCGCACCGGTGGCTTTTTGTCCTTAAGCTGTGTGTAGTTATTGAGCAGTGATGTTTTCTTGGCGCCAGCCGACGCGGCAGGTGTGGCAGTTGTCGGTAGATAGGCAGCAGAAGGCTGCAGTGATTCACGTTGAAAGTCGCTGACAACCCAGGCAACAGCGTCGGCGGGCAGTGGCGGAGTTTCAATGAAGTCGTCGCGTAGCTAAGTATAAAGTGTTTAAAATGTATTTCAAAACGGTGTAACTAAAGGCATACAAGATAAGATACTTACCAGACCGGTGCCCATGTAAAAACCAACATCCTCAGTTGTATGCACTATCGAATTGGAGAGACCTATATGGAAGCGATCACGAAAAACGGAAATGCGGAAGGGCGCACGTATATGCGGTTCATCGAAGCAGGGGAAGGCTTTGCGTGCGCCATTCGGACGAAATACGGTGGCAGCTAGTAATCTGTAAAAAACAAAAAAAAAAAACAAAAAAAGGGGGGAAAGTATGATTTAATGACAAATATTAATCACAAGAAAATGCACAAAGTTTTACCTTTCCACACCATTCGCGCCCTCGTACTGATCCACGTAGAAACCCTCCGGTTCCGGACTCAGCTTTGAATACCAACGTAGATTTAGCGTGTAATTTGATTTCTTCTTTAGTTTCTCCTTAACTTCTATGAACAATTGCTGTCGCGGTGGAAATTCCAGCACTTTGACTATTTTCAGCGCATATCCCTTTACGCCACTTGTCACAATGGCCTGCAAACGAAGCAAGTTGAAATAAATTATAACTATTTTACAATTCAAATGCTAATAACACTATGCAACACCATTTTTATGAATGACATGCCACACTATTTTTACCTTACAGATTTCGACCTGATGAAGACGAAAATCGAAATACATTTTTTTCTATGGATATGATTTTGAGATATGGATTTTATTCTCATTTTTTTGGAGATAATCTAATATATCTCGACTCACGGTTAACCGATTTAG
The DNA here is from genome assembly GCA_035044765.1 of Leucophenga montana. NCBI lineage: Eukaryota > Metazoa > Arthropoda > Insecta > Diptera > Drosophilidae > Leucophenga > Leucophenga montana. Next base: position 71,670 of record JAWNNQ010001745.1, read on the forward strand.
TTATTTTCATTTAAATTCAAATTCATTTAAACGATTTGGAGAAAGATCTAAAACTTAATAAAGATAAAAAATGCATGTATTTCGTTTAAAAACAAAAAAAAAACGCAATTATTGTTTGTAATACACTCGTCGTATGTCATACCTAATCAAAATACTTGAATAAAATTTACTACAAATGAATTACTCAATTGTCTCTAACTTCGTTATCTCTTCATGGAAATAATTGAACAGTAGCTTGTTTTCTTCGTAAAAGGACTTTCTTTGCTCTAAAATTAATAAACCTCTACCTTTTTCGACTTCTTCTCGTCTATTTAATGAAAACTGACTTCTTCGTCGTATTTCTTCCTACCTTTTGATCAGAAAACACCCTGAAAATCTCATTTAAACAAACCTCGCTTGAGATACTATTGTGAAATAAATCTTTTCTCGTGGCTGATACAACTGCCATGTATAAATGTTGGTCCAACTTTCGCCAATTCTGTCAGATGGTTCGTCCAAAACAACTTGGTAAATAATTTTAGCGTTTGATGTGTTTTATGCATTTTAAGCTTTTCTTTTGCGATGTTTGGCTTCAAAAATTGCATGAAGCTTTCAAAATTTTAAAGAAAGCCTACAGAGAGTCGACAATGCTAAAAACACAGGTATGCGATTTTTGCAAAAAGTTCGAATAGGATCACAGTGTGGTTGATCATTTGCCTCATTCTGGGCGTCTATTCACCTCTTCGAATAACCAAAACATCAAAACAAAACAAAAATATGCTTTAAAATCGTCAGGGCAATAGCCGCCGTCCTTGAAGTCTCATTTTGATTGATGCAGAGCATTAAGGCTTGTGCCGAGATTGCTTAATTTTGTGTGACTTTTTCTTGTACCATGACTCCTGGAAAAGCGTTTTGACCAGATTGGGTAGAAAAAACAAAATTTGCGGAGAGCTCTGAAAGTTATTCCAAAAAGCGGCCAATGAAAGGCCCTGGAAGATGCGTTGGAATAAGTGTGTTTCTTTAATAGGAATTAGTTAGAAGCAGACAAAATTAATAGCAAAGAATAATTAAACCATTTACGTTTTATTGACAATTTTCTAGTACTTATTGATCAGATGGATTTACTCCGTAGCTACCGAGCAGATTGACTAAATTCTTGAACAAAATTTCTAGGTAATTTATGTATTCGTCTGTTTATAGACCATATTTCTTGCAGATACTTAAACTAACTTAAATAATATAACTAAATAGAACAAATTTAATAAGTGCTCAAGTAAATAATACGTTTTTAATATAAAAACTATTGGAGTAGAAATCAAATCGCAAATTTCGAGACAAATTATTATATAGATGTAGAGCTCTATTAATACGCTCAGCTGTTGCGTAAATATTTCTATGAAAACACCGTGGCAAATGGCCAGAAATTTTGCAATTCTCTAGTTGGAACATGGAAATGGAATACGCTGAACAGAAGAAATACAATCAATGGTACCCAAAACAATAGCGTTTATGAAAAGCAAAGCTGTAATTGAACGTTTATCTTCAAGAGTAGAAAGATGCATTAAGCGATATCTACTATTGTATGAAGGCAACGGGTTGGAAAAATGTAGTGACAAGAGAGCAAATATCAAATAAATCATCTGGATGCGTACAATTCTACAAATGTGAACCGCAGCTAAGGGTTTCCATATAAATGACGCGCACTCATACTCATTTATTTATACTCACTTAGATCATGCAAAAGTAGAGTAAAGAATTCGGGTATATGGATCATTAAACTGCGATGCATGACGTTGGACAAAGGTCATCATAGTATATACTTTTGGGATAATATAATTAAGATTATTCATTAAAAAGAAATCCTGAAGAAAACAAGAATCCTAGATCTAATATTTCAGTTTAAGCTTGCAGCGGTTTACTAATAATATTGAAAGACGTTGGAACGATTGTTCGTTCGTTCGTTTGTTTGCTTTAAGTAAGTAAAATGAAAGCACTTATTCAAATTTAAAAAAATAGTAAATTTTCTTTACATCAAGTAGGAAACTTATTTAAATCGTTTTGTAAGCCAATGCAGTGCAAAAATTCGTTTATAACTTTGAAGATCTTTAAGTCAATTGCATATAAAAGATAATTCGAATTACAAAAACAGTTTCTAATATCATTAATGAACAAGTTAAACAATAGAAGGTCTAAAATACTACCTTCAGGAATACCAGAAGTACCAACATAATTCATAGTTCGAGTACCATTAATAATAACACAGTAAACACAATTACAAAGGTGAGAATCGTTCACAAGGACCACTGGATTTTCGCGCTGGACCGATCTGTACAAAGAGAATTGTACAGTCAAAGATTGTCCAAATCAGCACAAGTGGTTTTACCAGCCCAAGTCAAACTGTTACAACAACAAAGGTAAGTATAGAGCCAATTCAATAAGGATGAATGGATGTCCAGTTTGAAAAGTTCAACAACATTCACCTGACAATGTCGCTGAGAAGCATTAAGGCAGAAATTACTAAATACAGTCAAATTCGCAACAGTTGATCTGCCAGTCATGAATCCATGTTGGTTAGGGGTCCATGTACGACTTAATAATACAGGCCAATTGTCTCCAAACCATGTGTTCAAAAACTGGTTTAGATATATTAGATAGCTTGAAGATAGAAATCTCTTAACGAGATTGCAGAGCACTATGTTATACATCTCATCTGGGTGCCTGGTTACAAAAAAGAGGGTACCACTGCTGATATCCTTCCGGGGAAGGGCACAGTAGGTATACCCATGGCTACATGTAAACTACAGATCTCAACAGAGATGATCGGTATAGCAACCAATAGAAGGTGCAACCTTGGCACAGGTAGAATCTCTAGACTCACCTGGCCAAAATATAATCTTAAACGAACTATAACACTTCTTCAGTACAAGAGAGATAAGTTAGCTGTTATTGTGGGAGCCCTCACAGGCCACTGTACAATAGGAAGACATGCCACAAGGCTAGGTTTAAACTCCTGGGACTTCTGCAGAAGCTGCGGAAACGCCGAAGGGGAGGAGACGGTCGAGCACTTGCTATGTCATTGTCCGGCCCACAGTAGGAAGAGACTGACGTTATTAGGGCGCCCCTTCCTGGACAACTTAATTGAGATATCAGAAAAAGAGATTAAACACATCTCGACATTCTTGACACTGACAAAGTGGTTTCCTGAGTAGCTGCGGATGAAATAGGAACAAATATGGTATCACAAGGGGCCTATGCTGGCCTAAGTGACAATGTGGGGTTTAACCATGTTGGGCTATCCTTACCTAACCTAACCTATCATGTTTATGCGTATTATTAAGGTTTGAAAAAGCTACAAAGTCATCATTATCATTGATAAGTATAGTAGATAAATTAAAAAGAGTTGAAACAGCATCGAGTTTCATCATCAAACCAATCTACGCTTGGTTCAACGTTAGAGCAAAAGAACTTCGAAAATAGACCTGCAATCTCAAACTCAGAATTCGAAGTCTCACTCCCAAGGAAAGTGGTGGATGGGATATTATAAGAAGCGTGTTTCGATTTAATAAATGTACAAAATAATTTTGGGTTATATTTTTGATGCCCTGCTCAATTTTCAAAATGTACTGGTTATAAAGATTTTATATAAAGCATCATGTATCTCTAATGATCCTTCAAGATAAATAGGGTAAATAGGGACTACCCCAAAAATGTATATGAAGCGAACAACTACACATTTTTTATACTACAAACGTATAAAAGTTAGCTGTGGGTTTGTACGGAGCCTACCCCAAAAATTGGGCGAGACACACCTATTAATCTATGTATATTAAGCGGCTATCCATAAAAAGGCACCACATCGCACCACTATTATAAAGAAGTTTCTCATACAAAAACACAAAATTGGGCAGTAGGTTTGTATGGGGGCTACCCCAAAAAGCGGGCGTGGCGGGTCAATCTTGATAGTCTATGAAACTGCAATAATTAGAAGTGTGTAAATATTGGTGCCCAAAAAATGCGCAACAACATACAGACGGACAGACAGACGGACATGGCTAGATCGACTCGTCTTGTCGAACTGATCGAGAATATATATACTTTATGGGGTCTACGATGCCTCCTGATAATACCATTTCACACTATGTGTGATTATTGCAATCTATAAGTAGTGGCATGTCGAAAACAATACTGTTTTTCTTTTTTAAAGTTTGTTGCATAGTGTAAAGCCTCTTGACTTTCGTTCACACAAAGGCACACACTCACCTTTTCAGTGACATTCAAATCCTGTATATGCAGCACAATGAAGTGGGTCTCCTTCTCGACGTGCAGATCGATTGTCACTTGACCTTTTGCGGCGTTGGCAGCAGAGTGTATGAAATAAAGGTTTATCAGTACCATTATGGCAGCTTACACACACAATTAGCATTTGTGCCAACGATTTGCTTACCTTTGACATCGAGTGTCGTCAGATTCGGATGTATGGTGACCATGTAGCGCAGCGGGCGCGTCGTCGTTGGCAGTGACTTCTCGAGCCATGGAAATGGCTCACCATTCGTCGCAATTGGATTGAATGGTTGTGTGACATTTTCTTCATCCAATTCATAGCCCGACGGTGTTTTTCCCGCGCACGAACAATCTGCAAAAGTCATAAGCGGATTTTTCTGTGAATTGTGCATGACACTTGACAAAGGATTTTTTCTTCAATATATTTTTTACTTTTTTACTGAGTTGTTGCAGAGCAAAAGTAAAATAAAATACACAAAAAAAAAAAAAACTTTTCCAGCTATTCTGGGAATCCATTTTTTTTTTTTTTTGTTTTTTTATTGTACAACTAACGAAGAGTTAAAATTGGCTTAAGAATAAAAAAAATTAATTGTATTTACATACATAGAAACAACAACAACAACAACAACATTGAACAATACGAGTAAAATAGTATAGTAGTGGTTTGGGGTAATGGAGTGATGGCAGGGGTTGATAGAAGTAGTAGTATTAGTGGAAAGTGGTTTGGTTGGGCGTTGCACATACAGATATGGTGTCAAGCTTATGTTGCAAATGATTATTTCTTTCAATTCTTTTTGGTATTCGCGTCACGTGGGTCAAAATGACAAACAAATGTCGGCTAAAAGGTGAGAGGGCATGTGAAAGGGTTAAAAGGCCATTTACACAACGAAATGTGAATTAATGAAGGAAATGAATGCACACGCACACATTTACATGTCTGTACTTGTATGTAGCTTATCAAATACAATCTAGAAATTGGGTTCGTGAAGCGCCTTGTCATGTACTCGTAGTATAGTAAGTAGTGACAAATTGAGTAAGTGGATCGATCGAACGGATTTACAACACATTAGCCTAGCATTTAAAAATAATTGTAGTTTTATTAATGACAGAGAGCGACAAAATTTGTAATTAAAATATGCATTCTAAATATAAATATTTCGTTTTATGTGTGTGTGTGTGTTTGAGAAATGCATAGATAGAAAATATATTTACATTATTTTTGTGTACAATAAAGATATAGTTTGATTTAAAGAAAAAAAATTGTGGAGATGAAGCCGAAACTTTTATCGGTCACTGTTTCGATTAACGACCATTTCCGTCCGCCTAGTTCGTCCGTCCGTCCGTCCCTATGTCTATCTATGAGATTGTCTATCTCAGAGACTAACAGACTAAAGGCAATGTATCACACGGTGATACCAGAAATCTGACAAGTTTTAACAATTTTCGTTCAATTCGCGGTCAGTTTAAAATGAAATTTGTTGATATTACATGATTTGGTGTCCAAACTTGGATGTTAAGATTCTATTTATCCTTACGAAGATCGATTTGTAATATTTTATACCCTTTACTTATACGGTGAAAGGGTATATTACCCTATAGGAAGACGTGGCATATCCCATAAAGTATACATATATATATATATGCCTGCATGTACGTTTTAAGCTAGAAACGTCAAATCTTGTCAATCCTAATAAAAAATCCCACATAAGTTCAAACCTGATCTTTATAAGGGGTAGCACCTTACTAACCTGCCCCGATTTTTTAGTTTTTGTGTGAAATTGTTTTCTGGTTTTGTTGTTGTTTACGCTAGAAACGCCAAACTTAGTACGGTTGACGTCACTCCTAATAAAATATGCTTCATAAGTCTGGATCCAAAAATACAGCCTCTGTACAAATCTATAGTTTATGATCTTACGCAAGTTACAGGATATAGCGACTCTCGGATAGAAGAGCACACTCGACAATAGCGTTCTTTCTTGTTTTTTATTTAAATTTAAAGTAAGTAACATAAGAGCAAGGGTGAAAGATATTTCGATGTCATGAACTCACTACTGCTGCTTTCTTACTTGTTTTTCATAAATATTTGAAGTCATTTAATGTATGTATTGATTTGTGTCCAAAAAGAAAAAAAACATATGAATTAAAAACTTATGAAATAGGGTACAAACTTTATATACCCTTCTAAAGTTAAAACAATTCAAAGAGGGGCTTTCATAAACAGGGTAGGCCATCTTAACCTAACCTTACGTCGAATATTTATCTTGAGCTCTGCCAGTGTTAGTGGCATGTGGACATAAACATTTGACTTCAAAAAACCCCACAGTAACAAGTCTGGAAACGTCAAATCGAACGAGTCAAAATCACAATTTTTCAAAATTATGCTTCAAGTGAAAAAAACTTTCATGGAGTGTTCTGTCGAAACCGGGCGGTCATGTGACCATCCGAAAACAGATGTCAAAGTTATATTGTCCGTTGGATCAGGTTATAATCAACGATCAGATATCACAGTTCGCATCCATGTTTGCGCAGGTCGGGTTTTCTGACTACCTGGAGGTTGCACTGGAATGTTTAAACATGTTAAGCCCAGCAGTTCTCAGATTCTCTTCTTGATTTTGGGTGTTTGTTGTTTCTACGGATTCTGTCAAACAACTTCTGATTCGTGGGTCATAAATGCCGAGTAACTTGAGTATAGGCACACGCCTTGCTTCTATTCAATTCCAAATGTTGTTACTTAACCATGGTTTCTAGCTATATTGTTTAAGCACCAATTTCAGCTGCGGCTTGTAGAGGCGAGTGAAGTTCATCATTAATCATTTTTAAACTAGGCGAATTCGGTTATATCGAAGGGGGTACTTATTGATTTTATAGTTTTGGATGGTGTAATTTTACGATATCAATCAAATAATGCTTATATAAAATAGCTTTGGTACATATGTATATTAACAATAACACTTATCAAAATTTATATCTTGCATTTCAGTTTCTTGGCTGAAAAGATTTAGCTAAAAAAACTATATTATGAAACTAGATGTTCTAAATGAGAAGTGAACTAACTAAACTAAATGATTGATTGATTAGTTCAGCTGCAATAAAAAATGAACTACTATATTGCCTCACTTTCTGTTAGTCTGGCTGTAAAAATGCGAACAACTCTCCATAGTTTTTATTATATTTAACTGAAGCTTGATACATAGTTCTAGTATATAGTATAGTATATAGTTCTACTAAACCATTTATTGAAGTAAACATGCCATGAATGCTTGAAGATGTAGCCTTCACAGCGTAACTTACAATATATGTTATTTAATTGGAAACTTTTTAAAATATCTCTTAAAAATGTTCATTTTATATGGAATGACATCGTTAAAATGGACGAAATCTTCTTGTTTTTCAGTAAAATGAATCTATCCATAAAAGATTAAAATGGATAGATATTTGATATGCTTCTTCAAATTATACCTAATTGGAAGAAGCATAATTTAGAATTTCAAAATTTAAAGGTAAACTAATTAAAAACCGCTAACTTCGGTAAAACCGAAACTTCAATACTGTTAACAACTATCTAACAAATTACTCTTTTAACGCTTTAGTGATAATTTTAAGCCTTCATTACGTTTATAAGGTAGTTAGCTCGGAAAAAAAAAATTAAACCAAAAAATAATATAATAATATAATTCGGACATTAAGTAAGATGAATAGCATATTTTTCAGATCAATATGAAAACGTTTCGAATTAATATGAAAATTGTCATATTGAACTGAATTCATATATTTCATCCACCACTTCGAAAATAGGCAAACCCTAAATGAGGAAGAAAAAAAGATAAGTGCGAGAGAGATAGAATGTGTCGAATCTAAAAGTAAAAGCAGTTGGAGGTGATTCGGCCATTCGACTTGTTGGTTGCCTGTTAGCCGAACTTGTTAAGATGATGCAACTTTACAAGCCAGCACCGTTGGGTCTTGTGTGATGTCGTGGTTCGTATGCTAACTTCTTCAAAAGAGAACTTTTTTTTAAATCAGCAAAAAATTTCAACAAAATTAAATACTTACTAATAAAATAAAATTTAAATAAAAATACGAAAGTTAATATTAAAAAGATGATTTTCGATCTTTTTAGGGTTCCGTACCAAATGGTAAAACGGAACCCTATTACTAAGACTTCGCCGTCCGTACGTCCGTCCATCTGTCTGTCCGCATGTCACTATATCTGGCTATATTTCATGAACCGTGATAGTTAGACAGTTGAAATTTTCACAGATGATGTAATTCTGTTGCCGCTATAACAACAAATACTAAAAAACAGAATAAAATAAATATTTAAGGGGGTTCGAATACAACAAACGTGATCTTTTAGTGTATATTTCGCTCTCCCTCTCTCTCTCTCTCTCGCACATACCAATCAAGGTCTGTATGTGCGAGAGTGTTACATGCAATGCTGCATATTTATAGGAGCCTTCTGTATTTAGTGTCTACTTTTAGGCTTGAAGTAATATCAAATATTATTCGACGCTTAAACCCATGTTTATGCACCGTTCTTATGCTATACTAAAATCTATATGAGTCAAATGACGAAAAATGAAACGCTGAATTTGAGAAATGTGGAAAAAGTTAAAATAATAAACAGGCCAATTGCGAGTCGAACTCGCGCACGAAGGGTTCCGTATTATTATCTATAAAAAAAAATCATGTCTGTTGTATGGGAGCCCCACTTAAATATTTATTTTTATATATAATGCTACGGAACCCTTCGTGCGCGAGTCCGACTCGCACTTGGCCGGTTTATTTAATATTTGTCATGAATATGAGCGTGGTGGCATGGTCATTGTGACTTATGTTCAGTTTAAGAACATTTGAAGTCTGCATATCCGGTTTCAGATCGATATATCTAACACTGAGAAACTACGTTTGATTCCCACAGACGGACATGGCTAGATCGATTTGCCTTGCCGAACTGATCAAGAATTTACTGGTGTCTATGTACCATGTGTGATAAGAGTAACAATATTTAGACTAAATTCAAAATGAATTTGTATGCTGTATTAAAAATTGGAGAGACTTAGTATGCATGTATTTTACATATGACTTATGCAAATATAAATTAAGTTATATCGTACATAAAAAGATGACTAACTAGAAATATTGTTTTATTGCTAGCAAAAGACACATTCGTGTCATTTCTACAAACATCGTTTTTGTTTTTTAGAATGATTTGCGTAAATTCGATTGGTAACCATTGATGTGTTAAGCTCTATATGAAATTGTTCAATGACTTTCTCACGACATTCTATTTTGTCAGTATAGAAAACTAAAATTAAACAAAAGATGACAAACATCAAATGGATGACAACAACATGCCATGTTTCTTGAAATTCTATTAAAAAAGTTAGTAAGAGTTGTTAGTTTAGTTTATACTGAAGAAAAGTTTGGGGAATTGGATTATTTGTGTTTTTTTTGTTTTTTCGTTTTGGTTTTGAAATTGTCGTTGAAAATTTTTACTCACATTTTTACCAATCAAACAAGCATAAGAGAAATTGTTATATATGTATAAAAATATATACGTAAAATACAAAAAACAAAAAAAAAAAAAGGAAAAAAACATATTTTTTAGATTGCATTTTGTCTTTTGTTTATATAAAATAGTACTTATACAAATACATATTGTACTTTGTTTGCTTTAAGTTTAACTTTGTTTAAAGTTAGTTATTAAATAAAGAGTATAGATTCACATAAATACTTAATCACAATAATAAATTCTATATAGTATATCATACAATTGTCAACAAGTTTATTTAGAAAAGATAAATTTCACAACTTTTTACAATAGTATACGAGAGTAGTTCAATAAGTCAATGAAATGTAAGACATTTTCATTATTACCGCATATAGTAAAACCTCAATCAGAATTTAAATAAGTGAAAAACACTAGCTTGAAAATGTATCGGTGAAAGATTAGCTCCTATTACAGAAAAATTCTTTCATTTTATTAAAGCGAAGCACTTTATGGCTGGCTTGAGTTGTGCCCATAGAAAAACTTTATCAAAACGTCAGATCAGGAAGAATGATAGTAATCGCAGAAAACCATTTATAGTAACATATTCTTTAAATAACATTACCCTTGGTAGAGAGTTTTGTTTTAATGACCTAGGTATCCTTATGGAACCTAAACTTATTTATAATAATCACATTTGTTCAATAGTAAATTAAGCAAAAGGTGTCCTTGGCTTTGTTAAGAGTTGGTTTAAGGAATTTGATGACCCTTATACTACTAAACTCCTATATACTTCTCTTGTTTGTCCGATTTTAGAATTTGGCTCTTGTATTTGGTACCCATATTATGCTATTCAAGATGATCGTATTGAATCAGTCCAATAACAATTTCTTCTGTTTGCTCTTAGGAGTCTCAATTGGGATCCCGTTATAAATCTTCCACCATATCATGACAGGTAAAAATTAATTGATCTCCCAACCCTCTTGTCATGCCGTTCTATGCTCTCAGTTGCTTTTCTTCATAAAATTCTTATTGGCGAAATTGATTCTCCCTACTTACTTCAGTCCATATTACTCCCCACTCGGCCAACTCGTTACTTCGTGATCGTAAAATTGCCTTTTTGTACGACAAATTACGCGCTCAATAGTAGAGCGAGAAACGAAAAGCGAGGAAGTAACAGACGTAGCAGCGAGCAACAACAACAAACATATTCAAGTGTATTCAATAGAAAGGTGGCGTATTCGCTCACTTGTCTGTTCCTTCCACACTGACTGCGTTAGAGTACGAGTATAACAGAGATAGATAGACGAGTATAGCAAATCAGAGAACAGCTAGACTCTCTAGACAGCTATTTCACCAAACAAGTGACGTACACACATTTTCATTCACTCTCGCTCTTTTTCTCTGTGTGTCTTTTAATGTAGACGCTTGTGCAGTGAACTGCATAGAAAGCAAAAGACGATGTACAATGAACAGCGTGCGTCGCTGGTCCGTTTAGTTTATACAATGTATGCTAATACGAATGAAAATAATTATGGTTATCGTATTTATAGAATACTAGTTCATATAATGCAGTTCAAAGTTAAAGCATTGAGCTAATATTAAGCAACAAAAGGTGTTATACACCTTCGCTCCGGTTTTCGAATACGAATAAATTATTCGGAAGTGATTTCGTTCAAAATGTTCCTTATTTCACTTTTAGCAGAATTTCAAGATTTTACTTTACCACACCCTGAGAATATGAATTTTAAAGTGTCAATGCCAAGTAATTTCAAATCGACAAATTCTTCTTAAAGTGAAATAAGGTCCATTTTAATGAAATCACTTCCGAACCATTTATTAAAATTTTGTTTTTTAAGTCGGAACACTATCAGATAATTTGGTTTTAGTTATTTATGGTGAATTTCAGACTTATTTATCTTGTATTTGTTATTAACCAGGGCTATAAGCAGATCTAAAAATAACCAAACTTTTAATTTAAATCATAGAACACGTAGCGCCATCTATTAAATGTTGGCAATGCTAGAAAGGTACATTTTTCATCTTTCAAAAACCGCTAAGTTCATGCTAATCATTTAACAAATTACAAAATGACACACGTTTGAATAACAGCAGTTTTTGTTGTTATGTCGTTAAAACATGATGGAACAAAGACATCATTTCAACAGCTGAAAACGATTCAGATTTTCTTGATTCGATCAAACTGGTGATGAAACATGGTGTTTTAAATATGATCCTGAAACTAAGCGACAATCTGCAGAATGGAAGTCAAAAGACGAGTTAAAACCTAAAAAATTGCGTTTTCAGAAGTCAAGAATCAAGATAATGTTGATGAATTTCTATGATTCCAAGGGTATTGTTCACAAGGAATTTCTTCCAGAAGGTCAAACTGTCAATGGAGAATATTATTTACAAGTTTTACATCAACCACGGAACAGCAGTTTTTTTGGTTTGATATCCTTTCTCACTTTTGGTTTGCTTTCCATTACATTTCTCACGCATGAAGAAATAATGTACCTGTAATATAAAGTTTACCAGTTTTGTTCTAAATTTCAATTACTTATTGAACTACTCATGTACTTATTAACGATAAAGATAGATATAAGAGTAAGTAGTTAACCAATTGCGCACAAATTTAATCAAGTGTTTTAATTAGTTCCATTTTTCTTCAATTTATTAATTTTATATTGCAAATTATACAAACACACATATTCGCACACATACATTGAGAATCATATTGTCACCACCACACTAAACTGTGTGTACCAATCCACCATACACCACCATTTATAGATCGGCGGGTTTGAATACTTCTACTGCCATCCAGCCAGCTAGCCTGCCAACCAGCCATCCCTTTCAGGCTGTCTGATGTAATTCAATTAGCCTTCATGTATGTAGTTTGTCCCATTAAATATGCAATGTAAACTTTATATTTGCGCTTTGCATAAATTATGAAACGTAATCGTACATTTACGACATTCTGCACTTTTTTTTGTGGTATATTTTGTTCCACTGTCTGCTCTGCACTCTATCTCTCTCTCTCTCTCTCTCTCTCTCTCACTCTATCTCTCGGTGACTATACAATACATTAGACTGACTGTAATCGAGTTTTCCGTGCCGTAGCGAAAGTAATATGCCACGTAATTGAATTGATGTGGAGCTGCTTGGCCGGCCAAGTGAATGAATGAATGAGTTACTTTGCAGTCGCAACGCACCCACATAAAAGCAAAATAATGATATTGTGCAAATAGGATACATGCAATATACAAAAAACACACCATACACCCACTCATATTCCCTAACTTACAGCCTCTGGTCCGTACATACAATATATAAATTGCTTTCACTGATATTAACAATATTTGCTTAGAGGCCACCACCATCGAAGGATGTCAGTCCGTCCACCCACCTGTTCTTTATCTGACCAACTGTTTACATTACACTGCGTTTTTATACCGCCGCAAGGCAAGTGCGGTTTCTATTGCAGCATAAATCAGCACCATCGGTTCTGGATATGAGTTCTTGAACGCAGTTTGAAAGCATTTGCTATTATTGTTATTAATTTGCTGTGCCGCTACAAGTCCTTGTGCGTCCATTGAGCTTGGCCCGCAGCGGTTTCTGTGAGATGATTTACCTAGCTTTGCGGTCGGGTCAATAGTGGAAAATGCATTTATTGAATGTGAAAAGTATTTATGAGTATATGAACTTGTATACAATATTGAAATACAAGAGCAAGAAATTGCGCATGTAACGGACACGTTTGATTTATTAAGTTAAAAGTAAACTTGTAACGTCAAGGATAACAACTGCAAGGAAATTGCACTAATTTAATTATCAATGCAATTAATGAAGATATTATAAAAGAATAATATTTATTTTGTTACATGTATGACGAGGTCATCTAAAAACTGCCATAACTCTGAGTACGAATAGCATAAATTGTTATTTGTTAAAGAATTTTATGATAGAATCTTTTTTTTTAAATTTGATGATGGATACTAAAAGCTAATAGTTCCAATAAGCTGCCAAATTGTAAAACGATTAATCTAAACAAGAAAGAATATTAAACGGGTTACCCGTCTAACGGTACTTAATTCATTTCGATCGAATACAAAATGACTGAGTTATAAAATTCTTTAAAAATGGTATCAAATTTTAACATTCATAAGCTGCAACTCAGTCACGGGTAATTTCGTCAGCAAGCGATCGGGTTTGCCGTTCACTCTGGACGCGTTATCTAGACAGAAGCAACAAAAAAAAAAAAAAAAAACTATAAAAAACATTAACTTCCGTTGAACCTCTGATACCATTCACACAAAATTTCATTTCGTATAGCAGCTGGTGGGTACATATGATGGCTAAAGGCCTGTTGTCGCATACAACAGAAACTGAAACTGAAACTGATTTTCAATTTCTGTTGTACATTTATTCAGTTGCAGTTTCAGTGGGGGGTTGCCGCATAAACTGAACTGAAACTAACAAAAAACCACAACAACTTGAAAAACTCGTGTTGCTAATGCGAGTGTTGCAAATAGTGAATGGCAAAACAGCTGATTTTCTGTCATTCAGTAACAGAAATAAGTCAAAAGTACTTCTTTCAGTTTCAGTTGCTGATGTACTGAATTCAGTTTCTGTTGCTGCGGACGACAGAATTCTAAAATTCTGTTTTAGTTTCAGTTGCTAATATACTGAATTCAGTTTCAGTTTCTGTTGTATACGACAACAGGAAAATTGGACGGAACAAGCCCCTTAATATACACATATATGAAGCTTTTGTCAATAAAAAACAACACAGTAAAATTTAAAATTGATATTTACTATAAAAAGCAGAAAGGCAGACATAAGTTGTCACTGGATTTTTATGGAGGTTAACGCAAACAGTGGTTGGGACACACTCTTTAGTACATGTTTGTGAAGCGACTTCTAATAAAAGCTACTATATAAAAATTCAAACGGATATTGACTTAACTATAGAAGTTTCTATACAATTCACACATAGTGTATTATCAGTTTGTCTAAAAGTTTTTAACGCATTAAAGGAGCCATCGTAGACCCCATAAAGTATATATATTCTTGATCAGCTTGACGAGACGAATCGATCTGTATGTTGTTGCGCATTTTTTTGGGGACTAATTTTTATGCTATCCAGTTCAAATTTTGCACGTATACTTCTTTTTATTCCAGTTTAATAGAGTGTCCAGATTGACCCGCAACGCCCATTATTTGGGCTAGCTCCCATACAAACTTACTGCATACTTTTGACTTTTTGTAAGAAAACTTCTTTATTAAAGTCAATATTAGGTTGAAATGCAATGTGGTGCCTTTTAATTGTCAGCCGATTAACATACATAGACTAACGGGTATGCCCGCCCACTATTTGGGGTGGCTCCCATACAAACCTATGGTCTACTTTTGACTTTTTGTAAGAAAAACTTTTTTATGAAAGTCAATATTAGGTTGATATGCAATGTGGTGCCTATTTCTGGTCAGCCGCTTAACATACATAGACTAAAGGGCGTGGCCCGCCCACTTTTTGAGGTAGCCCCCATACAAACCCACCGTGCAATTTTGGTTTTTTTTTTTAAATCCTTCATTTAGATCAATATTACCTTGAAATTTGATTTTGTGGATTTTAATGGACAACCGCTTCATATACATATACAAATGGGCGTGTCCCGCCCACTTTTTGATATAATGCCATAGAAATCAAAAGTTCACTTTTATGCATTTGTATGGAAAACGTCAATATGAAATTCTATATGGCGGCGACTTACACAGCTACAACATCGCTTCATACACCTCTACTAGTGAGCGTGTACCACCCACTTTTTGGGGTAGCCCCTATTTATGTATTATAATACTATTTAAAGTTTCGTGTGAATGGTTTTAGAGCTTCGGTTCAACCAATAACGATTAACGTTTTTGCTTGTTTTTATATAAAAACACATAGATTGGAGGCAGGTTTATATGGGTGCTACTCCAAAAAGTGAGCGTGGCATATCAATATGGAGACTCCAAAATATGCGCAACAACTAGCAGACAGACGGACATGGCTAGATCAGAAGAATCAAGAATATATATATATATATATATATACTGCGTTGAAAACGTATGAATGGTATAAAAATCAATATGTTTCTCGTGTTCACTGTACCCGAATCACCATAAAAAAGTTTTCTTTCGTGTATTAAAATCCTGCTTCAAACAACTTTAGGTCTAGGATTCGAACGCACACTTTTACATGTCAAACAGTTCAAAAACTAAATATTTTAGAGCCGATTGTGTTAAACTTGTGGTCGTTGGACTTCAAAAATGAATATTAAATAGAATTGGGGCGATATATTCTCCTCGAGAATTTTTTCAACCCCTTCGAAATGAACTGTGATGATTGGATTTTTTTAAGTTTTAACATTTTCATTTAGCCTTTTTTAATGCTATAACATAGTGCTAGTGCTGCAGCCACACTGAGTTTGGCTTTCTTCACTTGACTGTACTACCGTTCATTGTGAAACGTTTTAAAAACTGCTTTAAAGTATTTTACATAATTGAAAACATTGAAAATCTTCTGATTTAAGCTTGATAGAGAAATGACGCAAGAACTTTAGCATTACTCACATACACACCGTAACTTACAGGCTCTTTTTGATTAAATCAAACATTGCAGTTAAGGGTCTCGTAAAAAAACACACACACAAACCACACACTTCAAACTAAAAACTTCCCTCCGCAAAATAAATAAATAAAAAGTGTAAATTCTAATGCCACTGAAACACTTGAAACTGTTGGACTTTATGTACCCTGTTTTTCAGGGCGGTACTTAGATAGATAACGTAAACACATCAACCAAGCTAGCTGCACGCCTCAAATTTTGTTTTTGTTTTTTTTTTTTAATATTGTGGAAACAACACGGAATGCCACAAAATAAATTGGCAAATAAACAAACAAATAAAAAATAAAATTAAATAAACTGCACACAAAAATGTGCGCCGCGAGCAAACAAATTTGCGGCAACTAACTGAGACAGAAACTGAGTAATGAGTAAGTGAGTGAGTAGTGTTTACCAGAGTTGAACCTACCATTTTGCGGTCCGGCATAGGCAATTATCAGCGCTGTTAGCAGCAGCGAGCCAAGTACAATGCCCGCCACGAGTAGAGCGCGCCGTTGTGAGCAAACAGCGATGCCGGTGCGGGTCTGACGTCCACCACTGGATTCACCACCTGGAAAATGTAATTAAAAATCAACATGGTAAATCTCGTTCCATTTTTTTTTTGTTTTTTTTTTTGTTTGTATCAATTTTAAAATGAGTGCAAGGTAAATATGCAAATAAATATATAATAAATATTGCCAAAGTTGCATGCATGCAGTACTTACTATTTGCGTATACTGCATACAAATGAAGAGAGTATTGCCAATCCAGTACTTTTTTGTCACGCTCGCACACGTCACAAGTCTAAATCTCGTCAACTTTCAAGTTACTACAAAAAAATTCGTCTGTGCGAGAGAGACAAAAAGAAAACGGCTGGTTGGCAACACTGCATACATATATGCAAATACATATGTAACTGTTATTGCTTTTTACCTGATAGAAATGCACAATCATCTAAGTCCGGATCATTTGTCATCTCGATACGCTCGCGCCGCCAAATTTTCGTGCCTCTCTGACCACCGCCAACGACCGAAATCTTAACGGGGCCGATTTCTCTTTGCCTTCCTGCCAATACGTTAAATTGTTAGCGCTGCCACGCGTCACAAATCTGAGACGAAGAAGTTTTGGCAATACGGAGAGCACGTGGAAGGCAGTCGTGGTGGTGGTGTTGGCGGTGTTAAAGCGGGCGTTTTGTTTTTTTTGTTTTACGTTGTATTTTGTTTATTTTTTTTTTTTGTTTGTTTTTAATTTATACTTATGGTAAACTTTTCTACAGTACTATGTGCTAATTGTTGCTATTTATGAAGTGAACCAAAATACAAAAATACAGTTGGAAACTCGGAATTTTTTAGTTTCGGCAATCTTAATTGTACAGAAAAGAATGTAACTTCCCAAAATCTTAAGAATTCGATTTGATGTTTTTGTACTTTTTAAATACTTTTTTTTCGATTGTTCTTTTTGCTTTAACATAAATAAAATCGTTTCCAGTAGTAAAGAAAAAACGCTATACAAACCGGAATATGAAGAAATGGAAATCATAGCAACAAGCATGTTCCAATAAATGGTGTTGAAATGATAGCATTGGTTAAGAAATTCTTTTCGCAGCTATATTTTTAAGGAGGATGGGGTTGTTTGCAGAAAAATTTATTAGTGGGAAAGTCATTGATTGTCATTCACTTGGGAATGGTCGACAACAATTATTTTGCAAACTTGACATGTATACCCTGGGTAGACTGTCTCTGAGCATCCGTTCTATGATAAGCAAATTGTGAGAAAGCAACCCATAATAAATGTTTGGTGCGCTGAGTATGGTTCTAGCCACTGCAGAAGATTTACCAGTGAAGAGACAGAGCAAGTCTCAACATCAGAGAGAGCGAGCGAGCATACGTTACCAAGTCTAGGATGACCTCCGCGAACTTAGTATTAAGAACAACTAGCACCAGGCTCATTGGTGCGCCTTCATACGTTCGGCCGTGACCGATAAACGATTGTAGCGCCAAATACAAAGAGGACGGAAGAAGAAGATTTTAGTGCAAGGAATGCTTGGTTCACAAAATTCAAGCACCGGTATTAAATTTAAGATAATTATCGGTGAACTTTTATCAAGCAACACATCAATGATCACGTCATTCATTCACAAGTTAAGTGCAAAAATAAGTGAAATGAGAGTCTCCAATGTTTAGTTTTTCAATGCCTATCAATCTGGTCTTTCTTTCATTTGACCGTTCGTGAAAACAGTAACCGATCAAAAAATATGCATAAAACGTGTGTCAATCATCCAGTGTTCAAATAAAGCAACTCCGTTTGTTATCAAATCTCAACGTTGTTTTAAGGGATTTAGAAAACCGTGGGTGCATAACCTTTTGACAAAAGTGTGGATGACGTCACGAATTTTCGTTAATTGGTTCCACAACGAATTTTGTTAAAGGTGTGAGTGCTCAGTATATATCTTTTAATCAGAAAATACCCGGAATATGTCATTTAAACAAAATGTGCTTGAGATATTTTGTCAAATGCTTCATATGAATAAAATTGGTAAAAAAGTTTGGTGCATTTTGAGATGTTTGAAGTTCTTATTTGCGAAGTTTGTCTAAAATTGTGTGTTGAGAAGAATATTTTATGTAGTTTTAAAAATTTTGAAAGAAAGCCTACGGAGATGCCAAAATGCCAAAAACACAGGCCTACGAGTGGTACAAAGAGTTCAAATCGAGCCGCAATGTGGTTGATGATTTACATCGTTTTGAGCGTCTATTCTTCGCTTTGATCAGTCGAAACGACCAAAAATAAAAAAACAAGATCATTGAAAATCGTCATCGTGATTACAGCCGGCCTTGGGGTCTCGTTTGGATTGATGCAGCGCCTTACGCATGATATTTTGAACATTAGACGAATCTGAACGCAACTACTGCCAAGATTACTTAATTTTTTACTGATATCCCTATTTTATACGCGACTATTTGACCAAAAATAATGTTCATATCATTCCACAAGCTCCGGTCTCGTGTGTCTTTATAGGCATATGTAATTATTGATTTATTGTCTGTTGATCATGAATCGTTTGAAGATGTTTTGGTTCATGATTCCCTTCAAAGCTATGTTGTTAAAACCACAGTTATGCTTTTGAAATCTGCATGGGAAAATTGTTGAAATGTCGTAAGATTTTGAATTAGTTTGATGATGATTTACCTAGACAAGTAGGAGTGCATTCCATTAGCAGAATTGATATCTCTATTCTTTTTTTTTTTTTGAAACACTTGAATTTAAAAGCTCTACAAAAATCTATAGAGTTCGAAAATCTTAAGTAGCCCAAGAACAAACTACTTAAAATTTCCGAGCGTCCACTGTACAACTCAAAATCAAAACTTTTATATGCAAATCTCTTGCACTAACTCGCACACATGGGCTCATGTTTTATGCAGTTTGACTTGCTACATGACAAAAATTTAATAGATTCGAGTGTGAAAGTTTCCCTTTGTAGATACATACATATTTAGCACACAAAATCAAAATTCAACAGCCTTAAAATGGGACTGCATGCATGTCTGCCGGTTGCCGGTTTTTTGTTTTTTTTTTTTGTTTTTTTTTTCTCTTGCTGTTGATAATTCGCTGTGCCTCATAATTTATGCAATCATGTGCTTTCTCTCTCTTCTTTCCTACGATTTCATTCATGGCTCGTGAAAAATGCCGGCATCAACAGTCAAATGTACGCAGTTTCTATCCCTTGCATCGTTTTTTCCTGCTTCACTCTCATTTCATTTCAGGATCAGGGCCAAATGCGCACATTGCGCTTGAACCACACAAAGACCGCAAGCGCCATCCCCACTCATTGCATACATTCTTACTTTATACTTCGCTGGACAGCCTGTACCAATTGACCCCTCACACAGCACATCACAACCTGCTGTCCCTTTAAATTCTTTAACGTTGCACAGTGGGCACGAAAAAACTTTGCAAAAATAATAAATAATGCAAATAAATCCCTCATTTGTTGAATGGGGTCACAATAGGAAGCAAAACTTAGAGTGGGATTTTCTGTTAATAGTTCACGACAAGAAGGGAAATGATTCAAGCAATTATTGCTTAAATCATTCTGCCAAAGAGCCATTTTTTTTTTTTTTTTTTTTTGAAACCATCTATTGTTGACAGCATTGTCACCATGGACTGCTTCGGTGTTTGAAGCTGTGTATTCAAAATATTTAAGAATGTAGTAACGTCCGTTAAAAATGCCACTTCAGAGAGAAAATTGGGGTCTTCTAGTTTAAAAACCAATTCATCCGAATTTTTAACCTGCTCCATCAGAAAGAATGCAACTTTCTTTCTAAGGGAGAAAAACCTCTCAAGACACTTGCCCCTGCTGAGCCAACGAACTTCGGTGAACATTTTCAAATCTCCATACTGGGATTGAAGTTCAAGCAAAAGAACTTGGAACTTCCGATGGGTTAAGGCGTTATGACCTTCTCTTATTTTATTTATAATTTAGTTTTGTTCATTTTCATGAACTGTCATCAAATGGCGCAAAAAATTGACCATATTACGAGTAACCAACGTCAAATACTATTTCGTAGTTATCACACGATTACGTTTGAAGTCAATTTAATGTAAATTTCAACTACCTGTTATCTGTTCGTATGTCTGCCTTTCGTTAAGACGATAGGACAACATTGTGAATAGGCTTATTAAAACAATTTCGTATTTATTTACCCCATGGTTTTTCTTCTTCTTCTTCTTCTTTTTTTACACAATATCAAACTTTGCAGCCTCGGATACGAATTATAATATAGACTTAATTTAAAGCTATGAAAAGTGTCTTTTAACTGATTTTTAGATTTGATAATAAATTCATTGGTAAAAAAATTATGATTTTAGCAATGAAAACAGCCCAAGTTTTTCACTGTGCATCGGCTAAACCGGCGACACACGTTGCCGCTTCTCTTATATTTTTTACATTTCCTTTTATTTATATTTTCTCGCTATTTCAATGTCGCATTGAATTAGTGAAAAGCGCTTTCAATGCTTTCAAGTGAATGAGAGGGAGGAGATACGAGTAGTATGGAGCTACACTCTTCCCTTGCAGCAGCAGCAACATTTCGACCGGCATTATCAACGCCAAAAATTCATGCTGCAAACGTTCCCAACCAACCCCAAAAAGTTCCCAAAAATAAATAAAAATAAAGAAGCTCTGATGCTGTACTCCTGTCTGTATCTCCTCTGTCTGCCTTCATTTGCCAGTTCGCCCTTCTCTGTACGTAATGTATCTGCGTATCTCTTAGATAGCTTTCTGTCTGTGTGTGAGTTTGTAATGTCGTCGTTCTTTACTGTCTGCTCTCAAGTAGTTCTTTTGAGAACTAAGAATTATCAAAGATTTTTTTTTATTACTATTACTTTTTTATTTGCGGTTAAGCTATCGTCTATATTTCAAGCTTTTATACATTTTTTTAAAGAGAATTCAACAGTAAAAATACAAATTTTCTGAATTTATGTGCTTGTTAAGCGAATATATTGAGTGAAAGATTGTTTTTCATATTTTTTTTTTCGCCCAAAACTGCTAAGTTTTAAACTGCACTGAGACATTTTTTAAAGTTCCGGAAGCTCTAGGATAGTGTGTTATTTATAAAGCTTGTATTAAAGGTAGCATCTATTAGAATCTTAATACTTTTTTAAAAATCTCTTAAAAACACAGGGGTATTCACAGCTAGTTAATTATAACTAGTTAGAATGTGAGAAATTAAAACTCCACACACAGCCCTGTAAACGCCTATTCATGACAGCTTAGTGTTTCGTTTCGTATCTCTTAATTTGTTCTTAAAATATAGTAAAACAAATAGCGACTAATTGACTACAAAATCAATGAAGCCATACGAGCAATTTATTTTACACTTTTTGTGTGCATTTTACATGGATTCTCATTAGTTAAAATTTCTTAGTTCCGATACCATTGTTCCACCCTAATAAATACCAAAATAAAACGCTTCAAAGTATTTTTTGGAGGAAATTTGTCAACAAGAGAAGAGGTTGTTGAGTTTTGCGGTCTCAAAAACTTGGTCTGTGTCTGACCACACGATATGAATAACATTCTTGACCTTTAAAGAAATGAAGTAAGGAGAATCCATTATAGCTTCTGTAGGTAACCATGCATCTATTTAATTTGACTGTCGTATTCGCATGACAAAAATTTAGAAGAAATGTGACTTCAATCGGACTGTTTTAATTATAATGCAACACCGAAAGCACTGTTTTACTAAAAGATATATTCGCTGAGTTTATTTTATAGAGTAATTATATAAGTAAAATTGATAGTTGAGTTGTTCAACTATATTACATCCTGTTGCATAAAAATTGCATCCGAGAAGTATGAATGAGAGTTTAGTAACGGTTTAAGTCGGAAGACTTGGGAAAAAACCGTTACAATAAATGTTTTTAAACTAAATTTGTTACAGTGCTGTACAAAGAGTACCTATACTGCGAATTTAGATCGTTACATAAATCCAACATAATTTAATTAAATTGCGGACCATTCAAAAAATGTCTGTATACAACTTAGGCGCGCATTATGAATCAGATACTTTAGTACAGAACTTTGAAATACTCCCTTGCAGTTGCAACCCTATTAGGGTGCATTAATAGAGGTACACTATAAGTAGAACTCCAATCTTCGTTCTGTGAAACTTGCTAGATATCGTACAGCTGGAGTCCATAGAGAGAGGGACTGCAAGGAAAATAAAATAAACTCAGTGATATCTTATAACGAACTGGGAATAAATAGTTATAAAACCGAATTGGTGCTCTTCAGAAGAAAATATAAGATTTCAATAATCATTTTACCAAAATTAAATAGAACTTCTCAGTCTGTTAGCCTAATTTAGGCCTAATTTCCTGAGACTGGTACTAGATATATACTAGATAAAAAAACCAGTGATGGAAGTTACTGTAGCTCTACCAAACATGGTCCACTGGCACTATACTTGCATTGTCAGACCGCTACTCCAATATTGGATCATAGAATGGTGTCTAATCGTTACCAAAAAGTTCATATCAATCAAATAATCAACATACTATAACGATACTAAAGAACTGTGCACCTCTTGAGTTCTTCTTACAAATCCAAAATATACCCAAAATATTCTTAGTCTTTTATCCCTGGATTTGTACAATATGCAACTACTGTGCAATGCTGCACCTCATTTGGATGAACCTCGAAGCTCCAGCACTAAAGATTTATGATGCAAACCTAAACTAGATTGGTGGACGGCATTAGAGAAGACTTCCAAGCTTAAGATGGCAAGATCAGGGGTATGATGATCTGAAGAAACTCCGGATTGCCAGTGACAGGCGCCGGCGCGCACTAAACTACACCGAATGATGCACTTTCCTACGTACCGCCTTGTCTGATCATCGGTTATAGAGCCACCTAAGTAAGTAAATGCAACACTGGTACATGGTATTCTTCGGTCACTCTGTTATACTAACATTTAGGCAATTGCAGCCCGACCGAACGTAAAGCTAACACCTTAACTATTCTCCATCTATCCACGTAAGCCTTGGTCTTCTTCTTCACTGACTCAATATCCGGTGGGCAGTCTATTCTGCAGAATTAGACTCCAACTACTGTACTGTACTCTCGTCTTCCAGATCTTTGCTGTATTTTTCATGCAGAAATTCTAGTATTTAACGAAACCGATATATGTCTTGGATATCTTAAACCTTGGATATCGATTCAGGAAACATAGTTATATTTTCTGACAGTCATGTTATTATTTATTCACTTGACACAAAAACAAGCTGCTCGGAAAAAGAATACAGAACAGTTCGCCAATACTCAGGACCTGTCTAGAAAACTATTCTCTGCGTTGTTACTGAGCACAGACTGGTGGGTGTTCAAGTTAGCGGAATAAAAGTCCCATATAATGAGTACTGAAGGAGCTGCAGGGAAGAGGACGAAAAAGAAACGGTCTTCATTTCTCTCTGTTTTTGTTGTTACATTTTTTTGTTGTTGCAACTTAACAGAATTTTTAATCGAGATGCCTATCGAGATACTTACAGGTCACTGAATGGTTTCGCGTCTCTCTTCAATTGAACGGACAAAAGGTTGCTTTAGATATAAAACGGTATCATAACGCGTCAAATACCGACCTAAATAATTTGCCCGTATCGATAGGTTTTATGAAATTTTCTTATTGAATTTACTCCAGTAACAAAATAAAGCAGGACAAGTCCGGAATTTTAATTATTTTAAACAGAGACGAAATCATTAAAAGTGTAGACTTCTCGAAACAAAAAACATGGTGAAAGTTTTTCAATATATTAATTTACTTTCTTGTGAACTGCTTCCAAGACAGATTTTGATCTACACAAAATTAACAAATTTTATATGTTTCGCATTTTATATTACGCATTCTTTATTAGACCACCCTGTATATAAATTAAACGTGAAGAGTACTCATAGCACTTTAATGACTTGGAAGTCAGATTTTCATTTAGCACAATAAAATCTCATTAATTTTATTTACTTCGTTATTTACTCCGTATATATGCAAGTATGTATGTAAGTGTATAAACTACTCAAGAAAAATCTCACTTTAGTGTCAGTAACTTTCTGCCATTTCTCAACGCAACGCAATGCCGACATTTCCGTTTCCGTAAGACAACGCTTACCCATTTCAGTAATCTTCCCTAGCAACCAGACATTATTTTAGCAGCAAAATATTGCATTGTAGGTATAATAAATGTGCTAGAACACGTTTCAGCCTTCATGCTAAATCTTTTAAGACACCAGCAACAATTAAATAATTTGCAATGGATGAGTGTACTGCGCCAGAACATGCGAGGCGCCGTGCGGCACCAGGCGCTTCAATTAATGTCAAAGTCAACAGAAATAACAATAATGGGTGCGAAATTGTATAAACGAGGGGTACTATTTATATTTCGGGAATAGCAAATAATAACAAACATTTTTAAATGAAAATGGCTTTATTGTTTTTCAAAATATTCCTCTTGATGATCAGTACACTTTTGCATTCGTTCAAACCATTTGTCATAGCAGTTATTCCATTCCTCTTGCGACACCTCCAAAACATGGTTTTTGAACGCTTCACTTGATACTCGGGAACAAGAAGAAGTCATTGGGTGCCAAATCAGGACTGTACGGAGGATGAGTCATTAATTCGATGTTTTGACTGCTCAAAAATGCACTTGTTTGACGAGATGTGTGAGAGCTCGCATTGTCATGATGGAGAATAATTCGTCTTTGGCGGTTGGTTTTAAGAATTTCTCCGAAGATTTCCGGCAAACAAATGGTCGTGTACCACCCAGAATTGACCTTCTACGTTGCTCAAGCGAAACAGTGGCCACATGACCCATACGGCCGACGAAACAGGTGATCATTTGCTTCGCTGTGCTTCTTCTACGAACAACTTTTGTTGGATTTGGCTCGCCTTGGCATAACCACACGGTCGATTGCTGTTTTGTTTCCGTCTCATACGCATATATCCATGATTCCTGACCTGTCACGATTTTATACACGTCTTTTGAAGCACCACGGTCGAACTTTTTAATCATTTCCTTACACCAATCGACGCGAGCCTTTTTTTTAGCGATTGATAAATTATGCGGTATCCAACGACAAATTTTTTTTACAGATAAGTGTTCAATGAAAATCGAATGTATTGAAGTGGAATTAATGTGCAAGGATGCCTCTATCTCACGATATGTCACATGGAGATCTTGCATTATCAGTTCACCCACTGCATCGATGTTTTTGGGCACAACAGCCGATTTTGGACGACCTTCACGGAATTCGTCGGCGTCCGAACTACGGCCACGATTGAATTCACTATACCAGCGATATACTGTGGTTTTTGATGGTGTTTTAACGCCATACAAAGCACTGAGTTCATTGACATATTCTTGTTGAGATAATCCACGTCGAAAGTTGTGAAAAATAATCCAACGAAAACCTTCTCTTAAAATTTCCATTTTTTGGCCAAATTGCTTTTCTTAACTCACTGTAAACAAAACAAATAGCAATTGTACATCAAAACTTTGTGAGTACGTTTATGCCAAAAAATGTCAAACTTTATTATGGTGTTGCCAGATTTTAGCTTTTGACATTAGTGTTGCCAGTTCCCAAAATATAAATAGCAGCTCTCGTACCCGTATGTATCTGTTGTTGCTATTGTTGTTGTTGTTGTTGTTGTTACGCGTATATTTAATATTATATTATGTGGCATGGTATTTATGATGCATTTGTGTGAATAGACTTTCTGTGCCATATAAAGACAAGCACGCACTGATAGCAACTATTCTACTTGCCTAGTTGTTGGGTGCATTAGAAAGTTTTTGATTTTTTATACACTGTATCCGTATGATAAAAGGGTGTTTTACGTTTGTGCAACATCAATATGTATGTAACATCAAAAATTAATTTTTTTCTCAACTCAATCCTTCGCTATCCTAGCGCTTAAACAAATCGTCTGATTAAAAATAGATGTATGGATAGTTGATCTTATTACCTGTCAAGAAAAGTAAACTTCTTTGAAATTAACACACTGAAAGCGTAGATATAATGATTTATTTGAAGTTACTTTAAAAAAAAAGGTTTTTAATTTAAATACTTACATAAGAAACTAGAGCTGATAGTAAAAACGAACAACGGTTTTGAATTCAGTACCCAAAAATACTTTAAGAAAATCTTTCGTCTGCCTCAGTCCAAAACTTTGTAAACCTGTGTAATTACTGTGTAAGCTAACTAAGCGTCAACAAAAAAACTAGAGGAAACAAAGAAAACCCATAGCTCCCTTATGAACTGTCGCCAAGACAAGCTGAACGACGAAAAACCAGCTGTAACCTGTTACTCTGCAGCTAAAAAGAAAATGTATTCTTAAATCGGATTATCACTGATAATGAAAAACTCTGAAAAAGTAAATCCATCTAAAGAGCGCAATGTTCTGCATCTGTCACAAAGTGACCTCTATAGGCAACCAATGAACAGTTTAAAACGTGCATTGCTTCAGAATCGACCGAAAAGTAAAAAGAAACTTCATAGCAACATGTACGTTCAGGAAACGGTAGAAGTGAATCCACTTAATTAACAGACTGCATCCCATTGTAATATCAAAATCGATGACTGACGTTGATGAATACGCATGCTTTTTGAAAGATGGCAGAATATCAATGGTCAATGCGTGCATATCGCTTTTATACCCAGTGCCCAGTGATCTGAAGCGTATATTATTTATGTATGTGACAGCTTAAAGGAAACTTAACAACAAGACACAAAGAGTGATAGAGTACCACACTTGCAAGAGCGCAACAGATAAAGCATGCTTGGAAAGGTGAAAATGTTTATCATTGGATACATAGAAATTCATATATTGTAATACACAGAGTGCTTTTTCTAAGAAGCATTATATAAAAAGCAAAAATTTGTAATGTGTGGCCACCAAACTGATGAGAACTTCGTAGCTGAGTTTGAATTAAGTGTATTTTCAAAAAAAGTTAATTTTTAAATCCATCCAAAAATCTTAAGTAGCCCCAAAACAAACTTCTTAAGAATTCCGAACGTACACGATTGGTAGAAAGTTTGTAGCGCATTAAAGAAGACATCGTAGGCCCTATAAAGTGTATACATATATTCTTGATCAGCTCGCCGAGTCGATCCAGACATGTCCGTAGGACTTTCTGCTTCAAAAGATATCCAGCTGTAAACCCATCGCTTAGATTTATTCTTATTGCAGTCAAATAGAGTATCCATATTGACACGTCATGCCCACTTTTTAGGGTAACGCCCATAAAATCCACCCGCCTACATTTGACTTTTTGTATGAAGACTTTTTTTGCAGTCATTAATAACTTAAAATTAGACAACGTGGCTTCTGATGTGCCGACGTTTCACATAAATATTAAGACGTAGTTCACATAAAAACTGACCACAACCGTTTAGGTTTAAATATATATATATATATATATATATATATATATATATATATATATATATATATATATATATATATATATATATATATTTTTTTTTTCTTTTTTTGCTTAGTATTTAATATTATAGTAAAATAGTATTTTTTATTTTTTTTAATTTAAATAAAAATTTCAGTTAAAATCCCTGTGTACAATATCGCTCTTCCTATTTGATATTGGCGCGTTTCGGTGTGTGATTGCAATGATATGCGTACGTTCGCATGTGTATAAGTATAAGCCATATAAAGAGAGGAGAGTGCAGGACAAAGAAACATTGTGAGTGTTGTCTGATGTCACTTAAATTCACCCAATCAAATAGAAGAAAGAAGTCGGACAAGTGAGCACGAGAATACTATTTGTATACTTTACCACAACATGGAGATATCTATAAGTAGAAATCTACTAGTCTCTGAGATTTGTTGTTTCATGCTATCAGACAGACGAACAACCAAACGAACATGGGTCCTAGTGCTGATCAAGAATATATATACTTTAAGGATATATACTTTTACATTCGTTCAAACTTATGCTAGAGCGTACAAAAATGCCAAAAAGTTTCAAATACACCCAATATACTATATATTTGGCGCATATTATTTATTATTGTTGTTTTGTTTTTTTATTGTTATTATTATTTTATTGTTATTTCTGTAGCGTTTGTTTACATACGCGCATATGTCCTGTCAAAGAAGAAGAAGAAGCGGCAGAGAGCCGTTGCAAATAAGAAAAGCAACTTCAAGGCAAGCCGCATTGGAAAACTTAAGAAGAGAAAAATACTTGCACAGAGCGCGGCATAAATTCACATTGGAAAATGAGTGAAAGCGGAAGATTGTGCTCAACGCACGCTGCTGCTTGAGTTGAGTTGAACTCAACACAGCTGGACTCAACTCAAACTCAATTCGAAGTGTGTTTTGAAAACGAATGTCAAAAGCGAAAATGAAAATGCAGAGCTCAACAGCGCATTTCCTAGTGAGTAGGTGAGTGAGTAGTGGGTTGGGTAGAGTTTATGCTGCTTCATTTACGAGGGTTGACGGTGCGGCGTAAGCGAATTGCCTGTCATGCAAACACACACACACACACTGGCACACACACACGTCGTTTATACAAACAAAACTCGAGTTGAATGCGCGTATATGTATGTCAATAGTGCGCTTTCCAGCGATTTTTCTTTTGCTGCCATTTTCCTTTTTATTCTCGTTAGATCGTTCGTTCGTTTTAATTTTTTTTTTTTTTTTGTTTCTGTATTTTTCGCCACTTGACTGAAATAACTCGTGCTATTTGCTTTGTTTTATTTTATTGCTTGACTTGCAATTAATTTTGGCCTTTTGCTTCTTGTTTGCCTGCCTTGCCTGCATGCCTGCCTGCATGCCTGCCTGCCTGCCACACACAGAACGGCGTCTGCATATACAATTTGCAACCGGAAGTTGACTGGGCTGCATGGTGGCACAGGAAACGCAGCGTGTGCAGGGTTGCGACATGCTAAGGAAAAATCGAAAGCAAAATAAAACACTCACTCGACTTGGCCACAAAAAAACTATTAACTGGCATAAATAGCAAACAATTAATGCCGACGTTTATTTGTATTTTTTTGTTAGTAAACTATTTACACATAATTTTCTTCAAGTATTTTCTTTATTTTCGAATATTTTCACACACACACATACACTTTTGGTTGCTATTTAGCTTGCAGTTTGGCAACACTTACGAAAAGAAATAATTATTTTAAACGATTATTAATGGCAGTACACGTCGCGACAGTCAGACAAGCAGCAGCGTCTGAACTTGATAGTTGCTTCTTTTCTTTTTTTTACTCACTACCAAAATTGATTGCTGCTTTTAAAAACTTTTTTTAATTTTTTTTTTTTTTTGGTATGCAACAAACAACAACTGACAGGATACGCACGCAGCAACTAACTAAGGTGGGAATTGTGGAAGTAGGAAACCGGGTGTAACTGAGATTCTCTGTTCAATTTAGTGTTTTAATCTTTTCTTTTATATCCCGGGAACGCTTTTCTGGATTTTTCGCGATGCGCGCAATTTTTACTCAAACAACGACGAGCTACGTTTCCCAACTGGATGCTGTCGCGCAACTGCTGATGCGAGTAAGCATTGAAGCAGCAACCCTGCAGTGAAGCGTGAGAGAGAGAGAGAGAGAGAGAGTAAGAGTGAGCATGCAGATGATGAGAGAGATGTCCAGTGTTGAGTGTGCTTGTGCTTAGTTTGGTTGAGTTATTATTCGCGTAGCATAGTTTTTAGCGCATGGACAGCGAAATGACAGGAAGAAAAGCTCTCTCTCAGTTACGAACAATGCACAGACTCACACACACACAACACTCACACGCACGCTCAATTTGCGCTTCAACTTTGCGCTCTAGCGTATACCATACATATATATGTGTGTGTGAGAGTGTGGTTGTGCGTGCCTATTCTCAGCTGTTGTGCGTCTGTTTTTTTCGCTATTAGTAAAAAAGTTTTTGCTTTCTGTTTTCAACTTAATTTTCTATTCCCTTCACTTATAGTGTGAGAATGGCTATGATTTCTTTGTCTCCAAATTTGTAACACCTAAAAGATTATAATTCTCATTTTGAACTCATGAATTTTTAAAAACTAGCGCTGTTCAATTTTATAATTTCGTAGATAATCATACTTAGTTTTCGTAAGTTTCTCAAATGCTTTAATCAATGGATTAGTACGATTTTATTCATATGTCATGTGAGTAGTATTATAATTTTGTCATGGAGTTTGGAACGCATTGAAAGAATCAGCTGAGACGCCATAAAGTGTATACCTATGTATGTATATATTCTTGAATAGCTCGACGAGGCGTATACAACTAGCCATGCTCACCTGTATCTTAGGTCTGTATCAATTAAAACTAGACGCTCAGTAAGATATCTATTTGAAATCGGGTATGGAGACTTCATGTTTCTAGACTGCACA
The DNA here is from genome assembly GCA_035044765.1 of Leucophenga montana. Lineage (NCBI taxonomy): Eukaryota > Metazoa > Arthropoda > Insecta > Diptera > Drosophilidae > Leucophenga > Leucophenga montana. The sequence continues at coordinate 102,971 of JAWNNQ010001745.1, forward strand.
TATATCACAACTACCATGCCACGCCCACTTTTAGGGGTAGCCCCAATACAAACCCACCTTCTACTTTTCGGCTTTTGTATAAAAAAAAAAACATTTTTATTACATTCAATATTAACCTGAAACTCGATATTGTGGTCTCTAATGGGCGGAACCTTCACCTAGCTATGAGGTAAACCACAATAAAAATGTAAAGTAGGTGTTTGAAGCGCATTGAAGCTTCGATTCTACCGATGTTAACAATTTCTCTTGTTTACAAGTTCTTGATGTGAAAATTCAATTATCTCTGTCGTTTAAACTCACTACGGGTTAATTTTTAAGTTTTTGTATAGAAATTATTTTGGTTTTGTTGTTCATTACACTAGAAATTCTTAAATTTGTGTATCGTGCGTAAATCCTAATAAAATACACCGTATAGATTCAGATTGGACCACTACAAGAGGTAGATCCCATATAAACTTACTCTCAATTTTTAAGTTATTATACAATATGACATTTTTTATTTTTATTCTTAATTAAGCAAAAAATCCCAAATTTGACGTACCTCATATAAGTCCTTCCAAAATATTTAATATAGGTCTAGATGGGACTACTTTAAGTGGTTGTCCCATGCAAATCTATCTCCATTTTTTGAGTTTTTGTTTGAAAATGTTTTTGTTTCATTTTTAATTAATTTTAATCTGAATAAATCAAGATCAGACAATGTAAAGGGTATCTCGAAGTCGAGCATGGTTGACCGCAGCGTTCTTTTTTGTTACTTTGTGGGCGTGACACAGCTCAGTTTTAGTATTTATATCTCCCGAAACCCAAGGTGGATTTATCTATAAGGGGACGTATTACGCTGTGTTGATTTTCTTTGATCGTGAAACAAAAAACGTAATGCTCAATGCACAACAAATGAAAAAGAGTAAGACAAAAGATAAATAAGAAATGGAAAAGAGGGCGCAGCTAAGGGGAATACGTCACCTTTTTACTATAAATTCACCATGCCGATGTCCTTTACCTATAATACCAAATCTCAGTCATCTGCAACAAATAATTAATTGCTGAGATATTGCGAATTTTGTGTTTCACTTATAAAGGAGGCATGGCATCTCCCATTTTTCACAAATGAAATATAGCTTACGATCTTCTCCTAATCGATAGTAAAACTCTACAAATTTTGTAACGAGATATGAGTTATAGATAGTTGCTGAGATATGAAATTTTTATTGTATGGGAGGCGTGGCACTGCCTATTTTTTTCAGAAATCTTCTCTTGATCTATGAAATTTAAACGATCGTTAAATCGTTGCTGCGTTTTCTCTTACATGTCAGGTCGGGTGATGCACTGCCAATTTTTCAAATGACATATAGCGGGAAACATATTTTCCTGAACGATAGTAACACGCTCTTCGAATTTCATAACAATCAGCCAAATTATTGTTAAATACAAATAGTACAAACCTAATACTGCAGAATGCTTATAGACCCTATATATCCCATACCTTCCTTCTCAATAGGCCTGCAATACATCCTAGAAGTCACTTCTTAATATCTTCTAAATTACTTTAAATTATTTGTTAATTTTCGGAAATCTCTATTTATACAGATAAACAGTCCTATTAGTAAATTTTACAAAGATCAAAATGTGTTACTAATGTGTTTTGTTTTCGTAAAATGTTGTTTTCCCTTATTCACAAAATAACACTTTGACAAGCTGGAAGTACACTTATCACCTACTTTGTGGGGTATCAAAAGTTTAAAAATTCTACTGTAGTTGCGGCAATAGTCAAGAAAAACTAACTGCCTGTAATTAAGCAAGTCGCTGTGTTCGGTGTTCGTTAGCTGAGGTATCTAGTATGCTGAGATATTTTAAAAATTAAACAAAATACATTTTTCCGGCTAGAAGAGCTCATTCGCAACTATTCGTGAACTTGATTATGCAGTACCTACGGTTTGGTACCTTTAGCTCTTATAGTCTCTGAGATTTATTGCTTACTAGCAATGTCCACCCAACTTTTGATGCTGATACATACTTTATGCGGTCTGTCATAACTCCTTCCGTATATTACAAATATTCGCACAAACTTATTACACACTTGCCCCTTTGGGTACAGGATATAAAACAACCGCGTTTGGCGAAAAAGCGTCACATTTTTTTAAAGATTTTTTAACAGATATCAGTCGAATATCTAAAAAAATAATAATCTAATGATCAACAACTAAGCAGAGGGATGCAAGACTAGAGTGACTCGTCGCGTGCAACGTTAGTTCCTGTAATGCCATAAATAGTTTCTGTGAAATTTTATTGCAATTTTAGAGTCAGGCTGAGGGAAGTCTTCTTGAAGAATACCTGATGTACATAAGTGCTAGTTTGTCGATAACTCTTATTCCAGTTCCATTTTTCCGGAATAGCTGATCCAAAATTCGATTGAAAATTTTGCTTAATAAACTATACACGCGTACGTAGTAGGTTCTTAAATATTTGGAGCAACTATGAACGGTAAGGGAATATTTCGGTTGTACCGAAATTAACATTTTCTACTATTTATTTACAACTTATTTTTACTAGAATATTCTTGCAAGTTACCCTCTATGATATCAGACAGGCAATCGCCCTTTTTATAATAGCTTCTTATAGCAACAAAACAGCAGCAGCATCCACCACCCACTCACGCTTAACTTACTTAACTACCGCATTCCAATAAAATCTTTACTTCAATCATTAGAAATAGACGACGTTGGTGATGTACTCGTAGTTGGCTACGTGTATCGTATTATGGCACGTTTAAGGGTTGCTCGCTTTTTAGAGGAGCTGCAGCGTCAGCAGCAGATTTATCACATTTATCGACGAAATCCCGCCAGAACATTTATGTGCACGTTTAAACAGCATTTGGGGATGCTTATAACGCCATTTGAAACTACGTGCGCACAACGAACGTTTTAGATAGAGTAGTTTCGATCACCTCAAAACGTACTCATATGTTCTAATAATTCATTTTGGCAAAAATACCTATTTCAACCGGTTTTAAAGTTTTGACTCCCGACTGCAGTTGGCGTTGTTACCGGTGACATGCGACAGCGTTTCGTATCCCCATATCCATAGATGTTCGAAAGCCGGTTGATAATTTCATTTATGCTTCAAAAGCGAAGAGCGATACAAAGCAAACTAAGCAATAACCACCCACCCCCAGTGGGTGACTGTTTTGTGTCGATGGGCTGATATAGGGAAAGGGATGCTCCCGGCAGTGTAAGCCCGTCTAGATAGAGCGTGAGTTTAGCTGAGCTCTTTTGCTCGTCAAGAGTCTGTGGGGGGTAGGATGGTGGTTTCGTGAAAAGCGAAAACTTTTCAAATCGGCATGCGAAGCAAAAGTTTGTAAACAAAGTGGAAAAAAATGAAAGCATGGAAAATGAGAACGCGCGCGCAAAAAGACAAAAAAGAAATAGAAAAACAAAAATAAAAATAAAAATAAAAAATAAAAAAAACCCTGCTTTAACTGAAGCAAAACTTGGTGAACTTATCAACTCAGCAGCAAACCAAAAAAAAAAAAAAAATTCTAGTGAATAATTCATTTGATTTTTCGATTAAAATTTTGAATGTAGCAAAAAATGTGAAACATTACATAGAGCTCTGTCTACCTTTGAAATCATCATGACTGTACAAACATATTATTTGTTGCATGCAATGAGAAACAGGAATGATTATACTTAAAGCTGATACAAACTGAAATATTTCTTAAAATTTATATGTAACCAAATCTTTGTTACTAAAGCTTCAAATCATAAAAAGAACAAAAATAATGGCATATAATTAATATTATTGAAGTCTATATTATTCTATATTAAGATATAAAATAATATTAAAAATAGTGACATTTTGCGATGATATCGTGTCTGTCATTGTCATCTGATGCAGCTCACTGAAAATTACGTGAACAAGATGAAAACTCCTTTCAAAATGTATTTGATGGCGGTCGTACGAGGGATTCTATTTATATTTCGGGAATAGCAAGTAAGAACAAAAATTTTTAAATGAAAATGGCTTTATTGTTTTTCAAAATATTCCCCTTGATGATCAATACACTTTTGCATTCGTTGAAACCATTTGTCATAGCAGTTTTTCCATTCCTCTTGAGACACCTCCAAAACATGGTTTTTGAACGCTTCAACTGCTTCTTCGGCGCTCGTAAAACGTTGACCACGCAGTTTCCCTTTGATACTCGGGAACAAGAAGAAGTCATTGGGTGCCAAATCAGGACTGTACGGAGGATGAGTCATTAATTCGATGTTTTGACTGCTCAAAAATGCACTTATTTGACGAGATGTGTGAGAGCTCGCATTGTCATGATGGGGAATAATTCGTCTTTGGCGGTTGGTTTTAAGAATTTCTCCGAAGGCTTCCGGCAAACAAAAGGTCGTATACCACTCAGAATTGACCTTCTACGTTGCTCAAGCGAAACAGTGGCCACATGACCCATTCGGCCGACGAAACAGGTGATCATTTGCTTCGCTGTGCTTCTTCCACGAACAACTTTTGTTGGATTTGGCTCGCCTTGGCATAACCACACGGTCGATTGCTGTTTTGTTTCCGGCTCATACGCATATATCCATGATTCCTGACCTGTCACGATTTTATACACGTCTTTTGAAGCACCACGGTCGAACTTTTTAATTATTTCCTTACACCAATCGACGCGAGCCTTTTTTTAAGCGATTGATAAATTATGGGGTATCCAACGAGAGCAAATTTTTTTTACAGCTAAGTGTTCATGCAAAATCGAATGTATTGAAGTGGAACTAATGTGCAAGGATGCCTCTATCTTACGATATGTCACATGACGATCTTGCATTATCAGTTCACGCACTGCATCGATGTTTTTGTGCACAACAACCGATTTTGGACGACCTTCACGGAATTCGTCGGCGACCGAACTACGGCCACGATTGAATTCACTATACCAGCGATATACTGTGATTTTGATGGTGTTTTAACGCCATATAAAGCACTGAGTTCATTGACATATTCTTGTTGAGATAATCCACGTCGAAAGTTGTGAAAAATAATCCAACGAAAACCTTCTCTTGAAATTTCCATTTTTTGGACAAAATTGCTTTTCTTAACTCACTGTAAACAAAACAAATAGCAATTGTACATCAAAACTTTGTGAGTACGTTTATGCCAAAAAATGTCAAACTTTATTATGGTGTTCCAGCTTTTAGCTTTTGACATTAGTGTTGCCAGTTCCGAAAATATAAATAGCAGCCCTCGTATAACTGAAACGTTTATAAAATTTTTTGGATGCCACGCCGACAATACGGCATATGCACATCGGACACATCGTAGACCTCATGTAGTATATAGGTATATATTCTTTTTCAGGGCGACGAGACGAACTAGACATGTCCGTTTGTCTGTCTGTCTATCAGTCGGTCTGTGTTTCTGCGCATTTTTCCAGTATGTTTAAATTTTCGAGGTATACGGCTAAATTCTGGTACCCTAAACACATAGAATATCCATGTCAACATGCCAGGCACACTTTGAAGTGTAGCACCGATACAAACCCACCGCCCACCTGTGCGTTTCTGTGTTAAGAAATGCTTATTTATTTCAATAAATATAAACTTGAAATTTCATATGGTGGCTTCTAATGGACATACGATACACATACATATTAATGGCTGTGTGAGATCCTCTCACTTTTAGAGGTAGTCCCATACAAATTCAACACCCACTTCTGTTTCTTGCTTTTTTTAATTGGTACAGAGTATTTTAATGTCGGACAAATACGACTGTAACGTCCTCACTTGTTTTTAGTTGATCGAATTGTTTAAAGAAAATGAATTCCGAATTCCGCCATCATTTATTCTTTCCAGAATCCTTAGTAGCTTCTCTGTCTTTCTGCCATACACTGTTGAAACTTTATATCTAATATAAGTTTTCGAAAAGAGTTACCGACGGAATTTATGACTAATTTCAAACAAATAAAGAGTTTTGTACTACGTCAAACAAGTGCATAAATATAGAGATGCGGGGCATCCATTTTGATGGCGTCAAAAATTGCATGTCAAATAAACATTATTGATTTGATTTTAACAACAAGTGTCGAGCAAACTAAAATTAACAAGAACTTAATTGTACTTATGGCCAGTAACAATTTTCCCCCTTTTGTTTTTCTATTCGATTCGATGACAATTGTATGAGAGAGCGCAGTGAAAGTGCTGCGACAGCTCGATAGTTGTAAGATTAAGAAAAGGGTGCTACGGGAGGAAGGTCAAACACTCGTACATCAGATTAATTTTATCGATTTTTATATAAACAGCTATTAGTAGCTACGTTTTATTACACACATACTCTCACACACACACACAGACACACATGGATACAGCTCCTGCTAAAAGAAAAACAGAATTTTCTAAGCCGCAAAATGTGTTGATAATAGATTCGCATGCTGCTGTGGCCTATGAATGTGTTGAGATGAAAAAAACTGGCATTGTTTTCAAATTGCTCCTGGCGCAATATGTTGTGGCGACAATAGAAATTGGTGCGGCAAACAGGGTGAGTGAATGGACCAACAGTGGTGTTAAATCGAATAAAGTTTGCCGAAAGTTAAAAATCAAATTTGCAATTATAAATTTTTGTTTTAAATTCTAATTCAATTTTATATTCTAAATTCTGCAAAATGTTATCAGAAATATGGTCAAAATACCGGGAAATAATTGGCAAAAATGTTCACTTTATTTAAAACCAAAGTACAGCACATCTAAATGGAACACCCTATATGTATGCATTTTGTTCGAAAAGAATTTATAATACACAATGACAATACAAAATTGAAGAGTTTTTTAAAAGTTGCATCGAACTTTCGAGCAATGTATTTGAGTTTTAAAGCTTCATGTTTTGGCCTTAAAAAGAGATATGATTACGAAAATTTAATTTATTTACATATTTAAAACAAGATTTTTGTGATTGCTCTACTTGAATCAGAAATACTGATACCTAAAAGTAAAAATTGTATTTCTAATTTTCTTTTAGTTCTGTTAAATAAATATTGGTTACACATATCAAACAAGAGATCTGTCAACTGAAATATGTAGTAGATTGTTCCAGAGTGTGCAGGCCTCAAAATTGTATATGTACGAGAACTGAATGAATATTAGTACGTCGTAGGTCTTGGTGACATCTATTGCAATATCGAATCGCAAATATTTATTGTGACTGACAAATTTGCAGCCAGTTTTGACATTCAGTTTGTGATTGCTAGCCATTGAAAAAGCGTACAACTTTGGCGTTTTTATAGACATGGATCGTGCGGTTTTATATACTTGTTTTTAAATGCCTAAACAGTCTTAGACTATTAAATTGTTTTAGAGTTTAAGTCACTTTCAATGGAAAGTAGTTTAGTTTTGAAGTAAAATTTGAAGGTAACGAAATGTATACCAAACTAAATTAATGTTTATGGGTACACTATTTTCGATAGTCACCATTAAACATTCGACAGATGATTATAAACATGATCGTATTTGCATTTGAAGATTCAAGAAGCCCAAAAGAGTTTACCCAACCGGAAATTCGTGACAAAATCTATGGTGTGATAATGGATGGTCCGCGATTAAAGTTCGGGGAGATTGGTAAGACTGTCCTAATCTAATCTGAACTAATTGAAAATATTTTGCATGAATATTTGACTGGGTTTTTCGTTTCGAAATGGTGGATGAAGCATAGAGATCTAGAATCAGTCGAAACAGTGGATTTCTCCTAAAAAACTAAGCTAACTTTGGTGGCGGAAAGTAAAATACGAGCTGCGGCGCTGAGCGGAAAGTCTCAGCCTCTTAGTTACCTCTGTTAACAGGCACCCAACTCATCGAATTGCTGAATGTCATGCAGTTGGCTCTTTTCCTTGAATGTCGCTCCAAAGACAATAATATATTTTCTTCCCTTTTCTATTTTTAAGTAGCCTTGCTCCGCATAACCGAGGTCTAGTGAATTCCTTAGACCTTAAAAATGCGGAGCGGTACTGGTGAATTTTCTGGCGAACTGGTGGATTCACCAATTGCGTACTGCCGAGTAAATTACAAAGTTACAAAGGCTAAACCATTTTTGCGGCAATAAAATTATAACAAATATTTAAAAAAAAAAAATTCGAACTGAATGGGAAAACGGTTTCGAGTTATGTAATTTCAAGTTAAACTTGTAACAGTGCGGTACCTAGAGAATCCATACCATGAGTTTCATGTATCTATATCTATTCTAGTCAGAGTGCTTATCTTTCCGACAGACATACAGACGGACGGATATATATATACATCGACTCGTCATGCATATATATACTTTATGGAGTATACAATGCTTCCTTCGCTATATAACAATTCTATTTTCAAAAATGTTTATAACATATTCGAAAGCGACGATCAGAGAAACCGTTTAATCTCGTTAAAATAAAACAACGGTACTTTTGACCAACATCTTTCGTTTCAAAGCCACCGTGCAACAAACCAAGCGATAGATGAGTGCATGATCCAAGGCTAGCTACAATACATTGGATGAGATGGAAGAATGTATGGATGAAAGGCGTCGTGGCGCCCCTTGTGTAAAGTGTTGCTTGATGTAAATTTGCATGCGACAGCAAATACAAAGTTCGAGTTATCCAGCAACAGCACCCAAGAGGCGGACGGGATGGGGGGAAGTGGGGTGGTACAGATAGACGGATAGCCGCATGTTAAACAGCTACTAGGAAGCATAAAAATGTGCTGGGGTACAGCTATTGAAAACAAAAAAGGCGTAAAGGAAAATAACAGAAAGAAAATACTACGCAACGCAAAACTAAGGAAAATGCCTCGTGGGCATTTTCATTTCAATTTCCATCATTTAAACACGAGTACGTGTCACACACACATACACACACACACACACACACACACACACATACACATACACACACTCATATACAAAAGAAATCATTGTTGCTTGCAGTAACATGGAAACGGAACATAAAAAGTTTTGATGTTTTGCGGCATGTACAATGTACATACAAATGTACGCCGGTGGCCGCCAACGACAACAACAACAACAATGGCTTCGTTGAGTGCTGCTGCCGCTGCTGATTCTGCTCTTCGGGCTTCATTATCCTTATTGGCTGAACAATTGTCGATGACGACGAGGACGTCTATGACGATAAAGTCCTTTGGCAAACAATTGAGCGCAGCAAAGTCTATTTGCTGTGTTTCAACGCATAATATCGATTCGATTAAATTAAATTAAGAGGTGAACCTGTTACCACGAATTGAATGTAGAGAGTTGAGGCATGAGTGCAGCTCCAATAAAGACACTTTTATATAGTACAAGTATGTAAAAAGGCAAGGACGTAGCCAGGCTGATAGGGTTATGGCTTTACGTTTTCAATTTAGAAAAAAAACTCCATAGGTTATATTTATAACTTTGGCGTTCAGGTCATTTATAGAGCTAAAGTATATAAACGCCGAGATTATAGCTGCTTATATTAAGGATTTTCTCGCTACATGAAACTTGATCTTGAGAAATGTGGTTCAGTTCTTTGAAGACAATAGTATGTGCCAAATCTTCACTCATTTTCTGAAATACGGTATTTAAAAAAATTTAGAAGCAGAAAATTGTTCTATTAAAATAGTTTTTGCATTGGAAAAAGTAATCGTTGATGGAATTGCTTACACATCCACAAGATCTTCATAATTAAGTGATGCCTCTCGCGTATGTTGATGATATTGCCATCATCAAAAAGAATTTTTAATACAATTCAGACAATATTCAGTCATCATAGTTCTCAGCCATGCCTTAACCCTTCTCAGAGTGGTGAACTAATAATGCATATCTTTTCAAGCAAAATTTCTATGCTGCCTAATTTTTTTGGTAAATATGGTTTTTCCGTAGGTGCAAATCAAGTCTGTCTTTTTTTATTCTTGACTCAACAATATTAGCTTTCATAACGTCGAAACTGTATTTTGAAGTACGATTAGAAAAGAACATTTCTGAAAATTTTTAAATAATCGAGGATAACAGAGTATAGGGGAAAAAATGCTGGATAATTTAGAGGCATGTTTAACCGAATCATTAAGAACTACATTGGCGATCTACCTATGTAAATACTGCTTTTTGTAGGAAACCACTTTACTAACCCCTATTTTTCTCATCGTAAATCGAAAGAACATGCAATGTTATTCTTAGAAACCATGTTTTTGAACATCAAAATCATTTCATCTTCCACCAGTAGAAAAAATCACGTGCATAAGTGGCACTACAACCGAATATGGATCAAGGCCCCAGGTAGATAAAGTTTTCTACAATATTGAAGTTGAAATTCTACATACTCGCAGAACGTCCAAAACGCGTCTGTGAGTATGGTGGTCTGCGAAAGGACACCAAGTACTTCGTTTTATTCTCGTTCATCGCTAGGCCCGTGAGACATTGTTTCTCAATCTTCGAGAATGCCATGGTAACTCGTTGTTTTTAAACATAACCATTTTAATACTATTTTACTCTAAAGAATGCTTTGTCTACGAATGGAAAGCGGAGTTTAAAGCACGCATTTTGGATAAGTTTGCCAAAAACTAAAGAAAACTTGTAATTATTTGGTTTAATAATATGGTTTGCATGCTTATAAACAGGGTTTTCGCAAAACATAATCAAGTGATAGCTGAGCTCAAGAGGTACATTGTTTGCTAATACGCCATTTTCCTAAGTAGTGCCGTTTCCGAGATTTACTAGTTTAAAAATAATGGATTTTTGGAAGCATTTTGAAAGTTTACAGGACACCTTGTATAAATAAGTATTGGGTCGTCAGAAAAGTCATGATGGAAAATATTATTAAAAAAGTGAAAAAGAAATTGTGAGTATAATTTTGAATACCCCCTCCCCCTCATAGTTAGTAGTTGGCTACGCCCTTGAATATACATATATATGTACATATTTCCTGGCGTTGTTCTTCGACCAATTAAACACAGTATCTGCAGTATAAATTGTACACCAACGCCTCCACTTAGACCTAATGACGCAAAAGGTACAAACGCATCAGCATCAGCAGCACAGCTCAATATCAAACAACAAATACATGTATTATACATAAGGACACTTAACACACACACACACACACACACACAGAACAGCAGCAGCAGTTACACTCAAAGGCATTAAAAGTGTACAATACTCGAATGAACACACTCAATTTGAAAATCTTAAAGGATTTAATTAATTGCCAGACCGTGTTGAAGAGCACTCATAGCGGTACGCTACAAAAGAAAACAACAGCAAAAATAACAGCGATATGGAAAATTCGAATGCAATTTATATATAAAAAAAAACCAGAGAATTATAGAAAAAAAAAAAAAAAAATTTGCAATAATCATTGAAAACAAATTGAGCAGAAACTAAATTGCTGCGCACAGCACAAAATGAACAACAGCTTAGGGACTCTTTTTTTTTTTCATTTTTAGTCAATGTACAAATATTGTAATCCTATACCTTGTTAGCCAACAATATTGCAAGCAATTTGAGTCAATACACTTAAAAAATAAAATTGAAATGTTAATGAAGTTTTGGATCTTTAGCTAAAAGCAGGAATTTTGTACGCATCTAAAAGAGTCCACAGAGAACGTATACAGTAGATTAGATTTAAAAGTTCAAATCAGAACAAACATTCTTAATGCAAAATCAAGCGAAACCGTTAGCTTCGATAATATGAGTACTAAAATTTAATATTCTTGAAATACAGTGATCCAAAAATTCCAAAAACCTGAATTAAAAGCGTTTTGTATTTTTATAAGAATTTGTATATGGAGGTTTTTATAATCGCTGATATCTAATTTTATATTATTTTCTTTGTTAATCTTAGTACTTAACCCAATATGAGTGACTTTAAATGAAAATAGGACTTTAAATAAATTTTTTTTTTTGTGGGACTTCTTCCCTTGGCAGCGACAAGGCATGGTACTTTTCTCAAAAGCTTTTCATACAAAGTCTTGAACCGAAAACTATACTTTGAAGGACTACTATAAGTTAGCAAACAGACGGACAAACAGATATGGCTAAAATGACATGGTTACGACATATTTTTTTTAATGTGTTGCAACACGATGATAAAATGTCGGTCGTCATCGGAGAAATGGTCAACATTGCAATGCTTCGAGATTTCAACACGAACCGCCAGGATTATGTTGTGTGAGCGGAAAGGTTAAATTATAACAATTGAAGCAACAATAATCATAAGGAAATTTCAAAGGCAAGAGTGTTCTGATTCAAAGAATACCACTACAACCAACCGATTTCCCGTTCCAATTTAAGCATTCGCAATGAACTTTAATAAATCGCAAGGAACATCGTTGGAAGTGTATAGAATAAACAATGAATTGCCATATTTTTGCCATGGGCAGTTGTACGTAGTATGCTCGAGAGTCGGTAAATCATCGATGCTATTCGTTTTCTCACCGGACGGAATGATAAAAAGTGTCAGTAAAAGTTCTAAAATTACGATAAATCTTTAATTTTTGGAATTATGGCACAATTTTTTGGGATTTGCAACCATTGTGCAGGGGTCAGAGCATGATTTTAATATGTTTTTAGGGTCGCTGAAAGCGATTCCGAACTCCACTTTACACCAAGTCAGGTTTTTTACATAATCTCAAAAAGTCTTCACAGGCATACCATAAAAAAATACTGCTGATCTGAAGTCATATCTGAAGTGATGGGATAAAATGGACTTCAGTTTCAACGATCGCAAAAACATACAAAACATGATCTGATCTCTGGTCCAGACAACAAATGCTTACATAATTTGGAGAGCGACCGTTTGAAGACGAAAAGCTTTTGAATTGTAGAAATGTGTATAGGGTTTTTAGTCAATTAGAGTATGTTCTCTACTATCGGTTTCACCTAGTGCTGAAAAAATGAACGATGCCATGTGTTCGCACAGGCTCTGGAAAAAATGCACCACAGAATTAAAGCCAAATAATTCGACCACGTCCATGGTATTATGAAAGTCGGAATAGGATTTGAGAGCATTCTGCTATACTGTGATGTAACTACGAATCAGCCACAGACATACGCCTATAATGCTGTTTTAATTTTAAGGAGTCTAATTTCCAAGAGCCGTGCGCGAAGCAGCTATAAAGCAAATCATCAGTTACAAAAATCAACCTTGCATGCAGTATATGACACCTTCTACTTTTACAAACTACTTTCATTTTTATGTAAAAGTTGAAATTTTCTGACGCACAACTGTGAATGGCAAACTTCTGTGTCGGTGCAAAACAAATGATCTAAATGGGGCTTTACAGTTCTAATTTAATTTCACAGCCTTTTTTTATTCAGTGTACTCAAACACATGTACAACGCACTTTTTGGCGACGACGACTTTTGCCAGGAGCTGCAATGCAGTTCCAAGCATAAAGCACAATGAACCGTCACAGTGTGTAGAGTTTCAATTTGGCGCGAGTCCAAAAGTGCAGAAAAAATTTTAAAATTTGCAAATAACAGCAGAAATTTTACGTGAAAAAGCCATTCATATCACTACTACCAGTACTTTAGAAATGGTACAGCTTGTACACACACACACACACACATCCAGTGAGTGAACTTTGTTGCACCGCAGGTAACAATTGGTTTCCTTCTACTTGCATGCCGCCAATGATGCTGACGACGTTAGCGAGGAACGAATGAACGCTTTTGTAATTTCAATTTAATTACGGCCACCACAGGCAGCACAAATCCGTATGCAGCTGATGACATCCTTCCGTCACAGGATCCTAAAAGCGTTAGCAACTGCAACTATTGCTTTATATAAGTACATACATACTCGTACATTCGGAGGGGCACCAACAACAACAACAACAACCACAACAACGTTCAGCTCAAGTGCGCGTTTAAAATGTTGCTTTTCACTGCTGCTGTTTGGTGTTGTTTGTGCCATTTTCATTTGTTTTTCTTTTTAAATATTTTTTTTTTTTTTTTTTGTTAGTTTGCTACCTGTACTATGGGTAAAGTGTGCCCTTTTAGTGGCAATAAAGTAATTATTCAGAAGCAAAAGCAGTCTTTAATCCAGTCAAAAACAATTTTGTTAAGATACCTCATCTTTGCAAGAGGATACAAAATTTCGTTAGAATTTGACAGACATGACACCATTGGGACTTCGTTAAGCAAATAATTTCGATTTCGGAGCGGTCAACTTTTTACACATTTTGCGAAATAAAACTTTTTTCCAGCTAAACAAAGATTTCAGCAATGTGGACTTATTTGATACTTATCAAAAAAATAAGCAAAAGTTTAATCATGGAAATACTGTTTTTGATTGTTTTAGTGCGTCTATGCAGCGAAGTCTCTAAGGTACATTTCATACCAATTCAAGAAAAAATGAATTTGTTCTTGAGATTGCAAAAATGTGAATCAAACGTTTTCCTATTTGGAATGGGTCATGCTACTTGGCTAGAAGGTAAAACATGCTTGGATTTTAAGAAAGACATTGGGACAAATATTATCTCATATGGCTAAGAATGATAGAGGTAGGAGGAAACAATCAGCAAATTTATCAAATTCATAGGTTGATAATGTTCGCATATTATTGGTCCAAACAGTAACCACAGCTGCTCGTAAACGTGGCCAAACTTATCTTGCAGCAGTGTTAAAGCTACTATCCATAAGTCCGGATATGGCGAAGACTATTAAAAAACAAATTGTCAGAGCCAATTGAACAGCCTCTGTGCTGCTCAGAGACTGAAGCACTGACTTTCATATTGGATCAGTGTTTTACAAAATAACACTATTGTGGCATAAGCGATGATATTAAAAATAAAAAGTGCGACATACATCCAAATTATAGGTTATCCCAACAAGATTTAATTTAAAAATATAAGGTTGCTGTGACAGGTGGTGCCGTCATGCTAAAACGGCATGTCGTCCAGAACCATACCGTACATTTAAGGCCACAAGAACTTCGTTGTCATGCTGCTGTAATGTGGCAGACACATCATTTCCGGACATATTTTGAAATTAGTAAAAAGAAAAAAATGGAGTCAAATATGAATCGTTCTCCCTTGTTGGGACACCCTGTATAAGGAATTAACAGAAAGAAATTAGCATTGCTTACTTGCAGAGATCGATATTTCGGAAAAGTTGCAAAAGCCAGTCTTCAAAACATTCTAGATAAAAACGCAGCTCGGCTGGTTACTTTGTAAGAAGATGTTTTGGTAAATATCATGAATGGTCAGAATACGAATTTCATATACACACAGATTTAATACTCAGTTACAGCTTCGATGGACGTACTGATCAAGCAAATTATTACCAGATATATGTCTATTCGGCACTACTCTAACATCACTAAGACTGATTGATTCATCTAAAAGTATGTTATGGAACAATCGCACTTCACAGTATATCAGATTTTGTCGCACGTGAAAACTTGAATCTATAAAGGAGATAAAATAAGCATTTTTAAAAGAAAACTACGATCTACGAGTCGATATCGTGTAAAATTATTTACAATACATGATGGAAAAGATATTTATATTTAACCCAGTTGACAGTTTTAGATGTAAAAGTGCTTAACGCTTTAACTGGAGCAAAACCCTTTTAAATTTTTTAATTTTAAGTGCGAAAAATGTAGAAAGTTGGACGTGTTTAACATTGGATATATAGATATTCATATGGCACACATCGCGCTTTTCCTAAGAAACATGATATAGACAGCAAAAATTTGCAACACGCAGCCAGCAGACTGATGAGAACTTGAAGCTGAGTTCGAAACACGTGTATCTGTGCCTAAAACATTTTTCTGTTTAACAAAAACTTGTTAACACTCTCTCTTCTCATTGAGAGAAATATTTCTCAGAACGTTTCACGCAGTATTCACTCGAGGCAAATTATAGAAAACATCGATCTTCCTGTTGACTATTTTGAAGAATGTGCTGCTGATTCTCACAATAAAATTTATAACTGCAACAGATAAGCAGCCGAATAAACGACTTTACAGCCATATTCCAATGAGCCATGAAAAGATTCACTAAAATATTTAGAACTATAACGCAAAAACGTCGCTTAATCTTTAAGTTATTAATTTATGCCACAAACATTGAACATTTTCACCATAGTGCATTGGTTGCCATTCAAATTGAGGTTCCTATTTGTTTTATAAAACTCTAGAAACCGCCATGTACATGTAGTACGTAAAAGCGGACCACCTACTTCAGCCGCTTTCCAGCTTAACTCCTTCTGGTGCTTTGAACGCTCTTTAGTGCGTTCTTCCTGTCATGCAATGCAATTTTTTTTTCTGTATCCTTCTCGCACACTTCATATCCTTTGAAGTAGCAGCGCCTGACCTAAAAACACATTTTCCGCCTTTACTTTCACTTATATCCCGACGAAGTTGACGACGGGTTCTATATATATCCGTATATGCTTATATGTATGTATGCATAAATATGTGAGTTGATGTTTGTGTTGCTATATATTGTATTTTTATATAGATATGTATACTCGCTCCCCGGTACTTGAAGCAAAAGTACTGCTTCAGCTCGATGATGAGGATGATGATGATGGTGTGGATTGCTGAATACAACGCTGCCATTTGAAACAGTCTGAAATTGTCTCAGCATTGTTTTCATTATAACATTGTTGCCTTTACTTTCCTTTTTTTTCTGTATCCCGCTTCTGTTGCTTTTTCACCACTTGAAACAGGATTTCTTTATTTGCATCAAGCAGCCGGGAGCGTTTAACCAATGTGCCAGTTGCCGCGCTATATACTGGTACTCATATGTATGTATCATCATTCTCAACAGCAATGCATCCTGCAATTATCAACGTCAGCCGTCGTCTTCTATCAACCTCATTGAAGGAGCGAAGACTTGCATGTGTTGCATTTTTTGACTTGACTTCATTCCAAGTTGTCGAGTGGAGCAGGCCTCGAGTGTCCTTAGAGCGTTTGCACATGCCAGTATGTGTGTGTGTGTGTGTGTGTGTGTGTGTACGAGTTATATTTGCCAGTTGCACTCCAGCGAGTGCAGCGATGTGTTTGTGGCGGCAAGTGCTGGAGGCGTGGTCGCTTGGTTCATGCTTATAAAGCGCCCAAGTGGTTATTCCAGTTTCTTTTTTTTTCTCCTTTCTTTTTTGTTTTCCATACATCCTTAATTGCTTATATGCATTTATATTTATGTGTGAAGTTGTTCCCGTGACACTGATTTAACCATGTTGACTTGGATTCTGCATATAGAGGTGTAGCACGAGGACGCGTATACACAAATGTAGGATATATTATACCAGCCATCCGTATAATACATGAATAGATCGCGTGCGCAAGTGTTGGCGATTTTAAGCTGATAATAATTTGACATATGTAACACCTGATTCTAAGATAAGTTAAAGTGTGTTCATAGCGAAAACTTGGTATGAAAGACTTAACCTACATGTAAAGAGTGCTAGAAAATGATCTCGGCTCAAAAAATAAATTAAATATGTAGTCTATTTGAAAAGTTATAAATTTTACTAATGAAAGTGAAGCATATTTATAAATTTTATGAATTTGATAATTCATATAACAAGCATTTGGTTCTATCAGTCCTGCAGTCTTCTTCTTGGAGCAAAAAGATTATCAGAAAATTATCAACAAAACGCATATCTATTGAAAGGTCTCGAAGAGGTCTATCAAATCACAAAACATTTTGGGTATTTTGCTTTTTATTCTTAACCGTATACCAATGGGCGCGTTACGCCCACTTTCTTGGTTAGCTTTTGTATGAAAAATATCTTTAGTTAAGTACACCTTTGGGCTTTTTTAAGAAAATCTTCTTTAATTAAGTCAATATTAGATTGATATTCGATGTGGTGGCTTTTTTATGAACAGCCGTTTTATATATACATTCAAATGGGCGTGTTCCGCCCATCTAATTTTTTGATGTAGCCTCCATTTAAACCATGTTTATGTTTTACAATATGATTTGAAATTTCGTGTATTAGAGCTTCGGTTCAAGAGAGGTAACGTTTTTTCTGTTCTTTTTTTTATAGCTTTTACCGCAAAGATTTTTTTCACTGAAAAGTAATAACTTGAAAATAACAGATATTTAGAATTGTTACTTTTTTTGGTAACTGATACCTAAAAATAACAACGTTGTCCATCACTACACAAGACTGACTTAAGTGGTAGCGCGTCCTTGATTAATAGGCATTCACTCCGATAAACTTCGCATGTTGTAACGGGTGTTTTTTTTAGACATGTGTGGTTTTCACGAAGAAATAAAACGCATATACTTTAATGTTGTGGCCAAGAATTTAGCTTTATTATAAAGATAAGGGTTTGCCATTATGTTTTAAAAATGATTTCGGGCAAGTGGGCGCCGCGGCTGGCTCGAATAAATTCCAGCCGAGAGGCCCAATTTTCGACCACTTTTTGCAGCAATTGGGGCCGTATGTCAGCAATAACGCGCCGAATATTCTCTTCCAAGGCGTCAATCGTCTCGGGCTTATCTGCGTAGACAATCGATTTCACATAACTCCACAAAAAATTGTCCAGCGGTGTTATATCGCACGATCTTGGAGGCTACGCCACAGGCCCACGACGCGAGATAATGCGCTCACCAAAAGTTTCCTTCAATAAATTGATTGTTTCGTTGGCTGTATGGCATGTAGCGCCGTCTTGTTGGAACCAAAGGTCGTCCACATCAACATTTTCCAATTCAGGCACGAAAAAATCATTAATCATGGCTCTATAGCGTTCCCCATTGACTGTAACATTATGGCCGGCTTCATTTTTTGAAGAAATATGGACCAATAATTCCCTCTGCCCATAGAGCACACCAAACAGTGACTTTTTGAGGATGTAACGGCGTCTCAACAATGGCTTGTAGATTATCATTATCCCAAATGCGACAATTTTGTTTATTAACGTACCCATCCAACAAAAAGTGAGCTTCATCGCTGAACAAAATTTTCTTGTGAAAATCGAGATCGGTGGCCATCTCCTTTTGGTAATAAATATGCACGATTTGCAAACGTTTTTCCGGAGTAAGTCTATTCATTATGAAATGGCAAACTAAACTGAACATAAATCAAGTGAAGTAAACGTCGAGCTGGACGTTTTAAATATTTTGTAGCTCTCCATAAATTCGTAGCAGTAACAAAAGTTTGATCAGAAAGGATTTTCATAAACGAAGTACAAAATTTGTAGTTCAATATTTGTAGACTTAGGTTACATTTTCTTTTTATTTTTTTTTTTTTAAATTTTGTTATACGATTTATAAAAAATGATATTTTGTGGAGCAAGCTGGCATTTGAAACATACAAAGAACAACGGCGCTGAATGCAGTGTCATCATCTTAACTACTTCAGCTAACAGGCCCCCAACGCATAGATTTTCCGTTCCCAACAAATTGCTTTTCTCATTGACTGTCGCCGCATAGAAATTAGAGCAGCTGAGAGAGTAAATCTGGTTTAGCACTCACGGTTTTCTACTTATTTCAAGTCACAAAGGAAAGGCCGTAGAGCATGTTCTTATTAAAATTTTATCTAATCTTACTTAAAACTAGACAAAGTATTCTACATTTATGCTGTCTCGATTGTATTTAGTATTTAATCAATGTCCATCAATGAAACATTAAAAATATTTAAAAGGATGAACTTTTCATGAACACAAATTGAAAAGTTTCAAATATTTAATAGCTTTCAGCTTTCAAATCATGTTTAAATTTACATATTGCAAATGGAAAGCACAGCCACAACGAACGAACACGTTTCCTGTCTAGTCCACATTATGGCGGCTCATCCGGCGAATGCTATGACAATATGTAATATTTTTTGTTCCTACTAAAAGCAAGAAAAATGCTTACTTCAAGAAAATCGAATCATTTATACACTTCAAATAGCTAACAATGAATAAAAATTAAAACCTTTCTGCCAAATTCGAAGTTGTAAAACTTTAGATAGTAAAATCTGAACCATAAGTCTTAATAAAAATGAACTCAAATATTGAATACTTTATGGTAATTTATGTAAGAAACGTTCTCTAAAAATACCGAAGTTTCTCTCCTGCTTTTAAGTTCTAAATACCAATTTCAAACTATGTGTGAAGGGTATAAAAACATAAATTTTTCATTGTCAACTTATTTAAATGCGCTCCAACAGAGTGACAGACACGTAGACAAAGGGACAGCGACTAGAGTAGAAAATGTCGTAGACGTGGCTGTAATACGAGTATTAACAGAAAATGTCTCGCCTTGAGCCAAAAAAAAAAAAGAGAAATACTTAGAAATATGAAAAATATTTAATAGCATAACTAAAAGAGGTAAATACGAAGAAATAAAATGATTTGAAAACTACAAACTTCGCGTGAAGCATAAATAAAGTAAACGCTAGCACGGTAAAACCGAAGATTTAATACACTTAATTTTTCATAAAACTAAATTTTATGAATGAAATTTGGAGATTTTGTGGAGAAACCAAATTCAGTGGATGTAGACTATTCAGTGTTTTGATGTAAAAAATGATCATTTATGCAATAAAATTGTTTTTTAAAAAATGTACTGAGGCTCACACGGTCGGAGGGATTTTATTTTCGTCATGTGGGCAACACGGCAGTGTAGCCTGACTTCTCCACTTTGCAACGAGATCGGTTTCGAGGAAACTGTTCGCGAGGTGGGTCCCAAAACAACTGACAGACCAAGCTTCCACACAGAAAATCGACTTTAGTTCTCGCCGCGAATTCTCTTTTATCTCTTCTATAGACTGAAAACAGATGCCTCGAAGTGGTAATCTCCGTTTTTGAAAGAGAAAAAAGTCGGCCGCAGTCATATCAGGTGAATACGGCGACATATATTCGTTCACAGTGATAGCATTGTCAGATGGTGCGTTGTCGTGGTACAGAATGCAAGAGTTTTATTTCTACAAATCTGGCTTTTTTCGACGAATTTGCTTTCTCAAATGCCGCGTATAATTCTCAGATAATATTCTTTATTTACCGTCTGACCTTCTGGTAAGAATTCGGAGTGCAGAACACCACGATAATTAAAGTAAACAGTCGACATTACGTTGACTTTTGATCGACTTTGAAGTAGTTTTTTTTCGGTTTCAGCTCAGTTGGAAGACGCAATTCAGAAGCTTGTTAACTGGTTTGCATGTCAAATTCGTAAACCTGTGTCTGGTCACCAGTTACAATACCTTTTATGAATGTGGAGTCGAAATTGACTCGTTCTACCATGTCTTCAGCGACCTTTGAAGTTCGTAAAAATAACAAAGCACAATTGAGATGAACTGACAAAATCGAGCACTATAAACAAACTAACAGATGGCGTCTCAAACTCCGTGTCAGTATAGAGGAAAGTTGTGCTAACTTAACTTTTTAAATTATCAATTCCCCGTACTTTTTTGACAGAATGTGTATTTAAAACTTAGATACAATGAGAAAAATTCAAAGGCTGACGGATGGACTGTCGAACATGACTCGATCGACCGATTTTGGAGAGCGAATCAAGAACACATTGTACGGGAGAGTTGGGTGATTTGAGCTATGATTTGTTTTTGGACGGGATGAAGATATGAAGAATGAAGATATCAAGAAGTATGTCGGGTGATTTGAACCCGCTTAAAAAAAATCAGAGATAAACACTGTAAAACTTTAAGAAAAACGCATAATATAAAAAAAAAAAATGGCCCAATTTTTGTTAAAAATGGAAAAGAGGCAAAACGCACGAGACATAGATGATGTTGATGGCACTTCATACGAGGACATCTCTTCATGTGCAGCAGCGTCCGGCGGGATATCAACCACAATACGTTCATCGTTCATCGCTATCCCTCACGCTTACTCTGTATGTGGAACTCAAATATTTATATGGGATATTTTATCTTCCTACAGCAAATAAAATCATTCATGCTAAGTCTAATGCATCAAACATGTAGAGACTAGCTTTCTACAACATATACAAGTACATTTTACATTATGGCCGCTCTGATCACTGCTTTAAGGCAATATAAATTGTTTGACACACTAATACCAATCTTTCAGGGTATTTCATTGCAGGGTATTAAAAGAGATATTGTCGTGTCATAATTGTGCTTGCGGTTGATGCAAGCTGGATAGCAGTGTAGTATAAAAAGTCAGCTATAGATGGCATACTTCCCTTCTGTGCCAGTCTACTTTGCGCTTTATCTTCGAGCAACAGCAGCATCAGCAGCACCAGCACAAGAAAAGGAAATGCTGCAGGCGGCTTTTCTCTGTTCGCTTCATGCTCGGCATTTCTTTTCTAATTCTTTCATCCTTGATGCTTTTGTTTTGCATTTTTCGTAATTAAGCAAACAAGTTGATGAATTATTTTCACAGGCAAAAAAAATTCCGTGCATAACGCCTGGCTAACTTACGCTAACACTGAGATGCTCTTTCAGACCGCACACTTGGAATTTCTAGTAAAATGGGTTAAAACGCGTGAAGCGACAAATTATACCGCGTGTTATCCAATTATGAGTTTTTAGTAGTTCTGCGCCTGTAGGAAATTTACACTTTTGCTAACTTTGGCAATTTTTTCTATTCAATACAATTTATATAACAATTTAAAATATGCACTTACCAAATGTTACACCATTCGTCTGCTTCTCTTTATCCTTTTCCTTATCCGGTTTTTCACCGCCAAGCGGCTCTAATTCGATGCCATCCGTTGTGGCCACTTTGTAATCTCGTTTTGACATGTTGCCACAGCAAAAACCACAACATAACATTTGCCCAATTTTGAAGCCTTTCTTAGGAATGAGTTGTGATATATGAATTGATGAATGATTAGTTTGGAGATTTTCTAATTCCGCCGTGGTTCTATGTTTATTCGAATCTGCGGCGTAGAACGTATGTGTTTAGTACAAGTTTATACGAGTATGTAGGTAGGAAGACACGGGTCGTTGTGTTAGATATTTTCGAAGATATTTTTGGTTGAATTTATGTGTTTGTAGTATATAGTATCCAAAGTTATTTTGTAGAGTTGTAAATGATATTGTGCATTGTATCGGTGTACCTAGTAGTTAAGTTAATAAATTGGTCCAGTTTGCTTAACACTGTAATAAAAAAGAACAATGAAGTGAATGAGTTAGTCAGTGGCATTACATTAAGAGCTAAGAAATACATTTTTTTTAAAAAGTAATAATACCCACTAGTATGCAAATGAAGAATTCACTACATCGCTGGTAAATTCACCAATTCCGGTCTGCACTACCGAATTCACTAGTGCACGATAAAGCAGCAGTTAGCCACTTTAAAAATATAAAGAAAATAAAAACAACTATTTTTGTCTTTGCGGCTACAGTCAAGGAGATGACACAATTATCTGCTAAACAGCAAATAGATGATTTGAGTGCCTTTTAACTGAAATAGCTAAAACGCACAGACAGACAGACGGACATGTTCTTGTCTCGCTGATCATGAATATAAGTATAAATAAACTACAAAAAATTGTGAATAAAGTATATAAACAGGGTGCCCCAAATGTACTGCAACCAACTCCAGACCGCTGTAACATCATCAACGCCAAGTATCGTTCGAATACTAAAAACACGAATCCAATGAAATCATCGTCGCAAGAAAAATGGCAGAAAAATGGTTGCTAAATTGAAAATTTTTAAAACAATCAATCAACGAATATTTGAAAATAATCTCAAAGTAAAGCCTTAAGTTAAACCTTAAGATCCTCCGATGCTTAAAAAACTTAGGCTAGTTACAGCGAAGCAATTATTGCGCTTGCATTAAAGTGGACAGTTGCCAAATATCGTTTTTTCTGTCATATGGAGCATTTTGCGGGCCAAAGTTAAAAGTTTCAAAACTTCTCAATAGTTACAGTGCATTCGTGCCACCCTTTTCAATATCAGGCCTATTTCGGTTCTCACTTTCGGGAAGATGGTAATTTTTTCATTTTTTCATATGATTCAAGTGCAATTCATATTATTTAAGGCATGTGAATTCAGGTGAGAACCGTAACAGATCTGAGTATATTCTTCAATATAAACATCGGTATATTATTACCCTGCTTCATTTCGTACTCTAATAAATAGTTTTCGTTTTTTAAACATAAAATATTTTTATTTTGTATAAAGCTGATACCGAAAAACATCATATAAAAAAAGCTGTCAAACAACAAATAAAACTTTTCGGCTCGAACTGTTTTTCAGCGAGTACTCAGATAACAAAAATATTTGCTACCGAAAATACTTTAAATTACAAGAAAACATCAAAAATAAATGTTTTGTTGGTTTAACACGAAAATCATGAATTTTAAGGATATATTGGATATATTCAGGGCGTTGTGGGCGTGGCTTCAAATTTGGAGGTTCTATCTTTTATAGTTTCAGAGATCTCGTTGTTCAGTCATACAAATGACGAACGGATATGGCTAGATCGTCTAAGATTTCGACGTGGTCTGTCACACCTCCTTCTATCTGTTAGATACATTAACTTGGCATCCAGGGTAGGGGATACAGGGGGTGGCGCTCGAAGTGTTACGGCTAATCATACGGCTAATGACAGCGCGCTCTTGTTTTGTCAAGATTCTGTTATGATGTTATGTTGTTTATAAACCAACGGAAGCATATCGTTTTACGCCGCAGTTAAAAAAATTTATCGAAATGGAATTCAAACGCAACAGTATTATTGCTTTGTACTAGCCATTGTTAATGAGCTACGTCATTTACGTCTGAACAAAATGTTTGTGTACCGTACCATTACACGTCACAATTATACTGGTAGCAATACAAATCGCCATGGAGGTGGCCTTCCAAAAACTGCAACATCGGCAGAAATGGTAAGAAAGGTAAAGGCCAGAATTCAACGTAATCCACGACAAAGCTGCTTGTATCATGGGACACATATTAAAATATTAGCTACGATTGAAGGCCTATAAAATACAAAAAGTGCAAGATTTAACACCTGCACAAAAGGCATTTCGACTAGCAAGGGCAAAGATGTTAAAACACCTGCACATTAGTGACGAGCGTGAAAATGTGGTCTTTTCTGTTGAACAAATTTTTAGGGTTCAGCAATATGTAAGCAAACAAACCGATCATGTATGGTTAAAGTGCAAATCAAAAGTTAATTTAGACTAGTGAATAGAAAGCGCCTGCATCAGTGATGGTTTGGGCCGCGGTCACTGCCACAGGACACTCACCACTCGTTGTCATCGAACAGGGCGGGCGTTAAGATAAATCAATAAATCTACCGTGAAAAGATTTTAAACGACACGAAGACTCAGCACCATCCCATAAAGCCAAAGAAATACAACGTTTTTTTCACACACACACACACACACAAGATAACAAAAACGTTCCTAGCTTCATTTCTTCATAACAATGGTTACCATATTCCCGACTTAAATGCCAATGGATTTTTCTATATGGTCCATTTTGGAGAACAAAGTATCAACTAAAAAATATCAGACGGTCAACATCTTAAAGATTGCTTTTCGCCAAGGAATGGGTCAAAATACCATCGTACCACATTCGTGTAGCCTTCCTGGACATAGTCGATGTTATTATCCGCGCTAAATATGGCTACATCGAACAATAACATATTTTTCTTTAAATTTGAAATGTTTTTACGATGCAGTGAACTGAAGCGGTGACCAATCCTGCAAAAATGTCCAACTTATTTAAAAATAGAACGGAAATCTTCTAAACACCCCAATGCTTTGGATACACTTATGTTGACTATCCAATTAGTATTTAAATGTTATGCTGCAGTCAGATTTTAATTGGAAATCTGAAGCTAACGTCAACAAATATTAAACTAACACAGCAAATGCAGCAGCAACGAAAACGATGTTGTGTCCCACTTTATCAAAAATTCATATTAAAAATATGTATCTATACAAAATTTCAACAGCATCAGCAAAATTTTGCTTTGCTACATTTCGTCGGGTCGTTGAACTGTCGCCAAGTTGTGTGCTGTATTTGCAGTTGTCCTTATTGTCCTCTTATTGCAGTTGTTTTTTTTTTTTTTGTTGTTGTTGCACAAGCTGCTCAGTCGTGCATCCGGTGCCATTATTGACCGAGAGTATGAGCTATACGAAATGTTGCTGTTGCACATTTAGTTTTCTACTTATTTTTGTTGTTGTTCTTGCTGTTGTTATTTTTGCTGTGACTTTTTTTCATTTGTTGCGCTTTTTAATGTCTGCTGCTTAGCACATCGACAGAGCACTTCTTTCACATTCCAGATACGCCGTATTTATATATGCACATGGATCATACGAAAAGTTTCCCCATACATATCTCGTTTGTACTTCTAAAAAGTGTCTGTTATCGTACGCCGACGAATGATGACAATCAGAGCGCCTGTTTGTAACATCTTTGCCGGTGCTGAGGCTGTTGCTGCTACTGACTACTGCCTGACTATAGTGGGCGAAAAGGTAGGCGATAACAAAGTATCTAGTACGTGTATATGTAGCATTGTTGCAACCAAACAAAAAACTTTAATAAAGAACTTTTGCTTTGTCGCACATTCAGTCACTCACTCAACCACTCACTCACTTAGAGAGCAGCAAAGTAACATTAACGAAAACGACAGAAGCAACAAATGTTGAAATGAAAAACTGGGGTGAAATAGAATACCCTATATACATTGGTATGGAGATAGCTATGAGTATATGTTACAAAGCAGCAGAATGCAGCGGCTAGAAAAAAAAACTATGTACATGTACATACATACTTAACATACTTACATATATGCATTTATTGGTCTGATTCAAAATATTTCGAAACTATGTAGACTATGTGAACTACAAGGTTTATCTAAAAATAACCGAACTTTTAATTTAAATCATAGAGCCCGTAGCGCCATCTATTAAATGTTGGCAGTGTTAGAAAGGTAAATTTTTCTTCTTTCGAAAGCAGCTAGGTTCACGCAAATCGTTTGACATCATTGATTTAAGTGATGATCCAAGACCTGGACAACCCGAAGCATCTAATCATGCTGAGTTAGTGGAAAAAGTTAGTGAAATAATCGCTATCGATGCAAATTTCACTGTGAGAATGTTGGCAGAAGAATTAAATTCGTTTTACTGTACAATCTACAAAATATTAACTGAAGATTTGGGTAAATGAAAGGTGTGTGTACGTTTTGTTCCACATTAGTTAAATGATGGTCAAAAAATTGCTCGTATAGTCAATGAATTTTTGATGAAAAAACAGGTTTGTATCATCGACTACCCTCCGTGTTCGCCTGATCTATCACTATGCGATGCTGCAAACATGTGCAATAAAGCAGTGCGAAAAACTGCAACGGCTTACTTGCCTAAGCATGTCGGGTGCCATGCGAACATGTCCCACTGCTGCAATGGAGGCGATCATCGGTCTACCTCCGCTGCACATTTTTATTCAATCCTCAGCAGCAACAGAGGCTCTGAGACTTCAGAATGAAGACTGAAGACAGTCGGACGTCAAATGAACTGGGTTACTCTAGTATCCTAAAACTTATCCCTGGCATCGAAATCTGCAACGTTTCAGTTTGTTTGTCTACGGAACTGCGTTTTGGCAGATGCTTCTCACTTCTCCTTCCTAGTCGAATCAGACTGGGAGAAGGGCAGAACTGTTACTGGACCATCTACGATCAATTGGTTTACTGATGGATCAATTACCGATACGGGCACAGGTGCGGATGTTTTCGGAGCCAACACCAAGATCTCTATTTCCATGGGTGCCTGGCCCATGGTTTTTCAATCTGAGGTACACGCCATCGAGGTCTGCGTCCGACATCTTTTGGATAAAAGTCCATAAGGGCCAAAATAACCATTCTTTCAGATAGCCAAGCGGCAATTAAAGCACTATCCTCTTGGAATTTCTCCTCGAAACTGGTTCTTCAATGTTACGACATCCTCCAGCAACTGTCAATCGGCCGTAAAGTCGCTATTTGCGAAAGTGCTGATGAACTAGCCAGGAATGTTTCGGCAACTTCCTTCATAAGTTCGGAGCTTTTTTACGGACTTAGATGGGCTAAGTCAAAATCTTTCATAGTAGAACGGTTTAAAAGCACTGCCTCCCGGTACTGGATACAATATTCTGATCTACGACAGGCCAAGCTACTAACTCGTCCTATATACTCAAAAACCAACGCACATCTCAATAAATCTAAACTGAGGAGAATATAGTAGATAAATTAACTTAACCATATCCGGGTTAGGATACAAAAGACATCATTTTCTGTCGCAGTGCCCGTTTCCGTTAGGATGGAGCTCAGACGTTACAGCTCTGACACTGAGTCCTAGTTAGCGTTACAGGTTGATCGAGCCTGATTCGCAGTGACCACTTGCTTGGCATGCGGCTCCGGCCCAGACACAACACACAGACGCTAAAGAACATCCCAAAAAACGAGTTCAAAAAGTCTATGGATAAATTGGTTGAGTGTTCCAAACGTTGTATTGAATTAAATTGATCGTATTTTGAATAAATATTAGCTTTGAAACATAATACAATGCTTGTTTTATTTAATAACTAAACAGTTCGGTTATTTTTAGATCCAACGTGTATTGTGTGCAATATACATATTCCAACGCTTGGAAATTGTTGAAGAGGAGGTCGAAAAAACTCTTTTCATTAGCTTGAAAAAGAAATCCAAGTACAGATATTTGATTTTTGCAAGCTTCCTGAAAACCAGCTCCGAAGTATCATCAAAGCGCACCATAACACACTTCGGAAGTCTCAATTGCCGAGGCAAACAAAATGTGCATAAGCTGCTGGAAGAAAAAAATCGATTGGGCACTTTTTGGTATCGGTTGCTCGGCGCACATTCTGTTTAACTTTGGTCAGCATTGTTTGCATCGTTCATCGTTTTCAACGATTTGGACTCTACGACATCGAATTTGAGGTCTAAAAAAATACATGAAACATTTTTATAATATGCAAGTTTCAGTAGAGAACACAGCTTCTAGTGGACTAAAAGTCATGAGGTTTTCGGCTGGAAATTGGGAAAAATATGCAGCTTTTCAATGTCTTAAGTCACATGCAGGTAATGTCACCAGAAAATGGCCTAATCCAAACGACGTGTTTAGTTTGTAACGAACCTTGTATATTCGCTTTGGAGATATTTTGTTATTAATTGAAATCTGAACATGATATACAAGTATAAAAACATTTTATAATGTTTATTTTAAACTAAGATTAGCAGTTTAGTGCAATTTCAAGTCAATTTATCTAAACTGAGTTAAACATACTGAGCTGCTGAGTTACCAGATTTCAAACCTTTAAACTTTAATATCTTATTCAGAAACTGTTCACTGAGCCCACTATCTACAAGTAAGAAGTACGGGGCACGACAGAAGTAAAATAATATTTTTTTTTCTAAGGAGTATTCAATAGCTACGGGGCAAATGTATAAATACTCAAACAAATGGAATCGGTGTCGTGTCGCTAACGTCAGCTAGCAGCTTAAGACTTTTGGAGACGGAGATACAAATGGAACTGGCAACTTTGTCTGCTTCTGCGGTAGGGCAGCAGCCATTGTTGCCATTGCATTTGAAGTGTCGTTTATGGCATGCTTGGAGCAGGCTGTAGAATACATAGAATGCAGTATAATGCAACGACTGTTGGCAACAATCATCCATAAAAGAAAAAGAAAAAAATATCTCAAGAATAACTTTTCAATTGCAGTTCAATGCACGGCAGCACTAAGAAACATCATTGAGTTAAAAGAAAACTAAATGTACGACAAAAAATATGCTGTTTAAAGCTTTAAGAAAAGTACCCACAAAAATAATTCTTTTTATATTTATTCTTCGTTTGTTTGCAAACACAATACAAACACTTTGGACAAATGTTTTAGCTGCCAAGTGGAAGGAACAAAAAAATGGCGACTAAAATAGCAAACAAATATGCGGAAAAAATAAAAAAAAAACAAAATGAAAGTGCATACACCGTGGAGAGGAGCACGTTTAACTTCATTGCAACAGCAACAGCAACAATAACAAGAAAGAAAGTTGCAATCGATTGTGCTCGACTACAAGATACACTGCACCTTGTTTAAGGTTCATTATATGAACCATAGATATTCTTTAGTGATTCGATGTGTATGGAGTAGTGGAGTTGGCATGTTTATTTAATACTAATTATATAAAAAAAAGGGAAAGGAGAGTCTAAATATATACATTTTAAGTCTCTATCTCTTATAGTCTCCAAGATATGTTCGTTCAAATGGACGTTCGGACAGACAAGTCTATATGGACTAATCTTCCGATGCTGATCCTTCTGCTTGTTACATACATTTGCACACACTTAATATACACTTTTCCCCTATAAATACAGGGTATAAAAACAATGCTAAAAGTGGCGTCAGCAATAGCAAAACAAAAGCCCAGTCAAAATAATGAAAGCAACAAGAATTTTGTGCAAAGTAGCCAAAGCAAACAACACACAAAAGTGGAAAAAACATGAATAACTACAACAATATATCTCCCAAACCTGCGCTGTGTACAACAGAAGCAACAACAACAACAACAACAATCACTGAAGTCAAGTCTAGACAACGCCGCAAAATGTGCCGCCCGACATTTTCATCAGCGCCTGTATTACCTCTTCGACTAAGTGGGCGCGCCGGCAGTTAAAGTGGTTAAGGATTAATGGCATATACTATTTGGTTTTTCCCTTTGTATATTTTTATGTGTGTGCTATCAAATATATAAAAAGACCTCTTGCCGAGGTTAAACCAAGTGACGAAAGCCTACTTGCAACTGACAAAACTTCTGTTATAAATTTTTAATAAATATTTATAACAGCCAATAACGAATAACAGATATAACAGCCAATAGTATGACGCATTAGCACAAATAGCAAAAGATACACATCAGATATTTCCGATGCTATATCTCAGCTCACAGTATTTTCACAGACAAGTATATTATATATCAAAGTTTTCCCAATCTCAAAACTTATTACCGCTCGAAATATGAGCATGAATTTTGGTCTCAATTTTTGGCTAATCGCCAAAATGTTCTTTTCAAAATTTATTTTATTTTAAATTTTTTTAAATAGTTATTGTACAACACCATCTAAGAATTCGTTTGAAAGAGATTACGACATACATTCTGTCAAAAAAAGGACCGGGAATTGATCATTTAAAACGCCCGATTAAAGACATTGTCAAAATTCTTTTTGTCACTAAGTTGGAAGTTAACTGTCCTCTATACTGACGCTGAATTTGAACGCTATATTCATTTAGTTTGTTTACAGTGCTCGATTTTAACAGTTTGTCTTAATTGTCATCTGAGATTTTTACAAATTTTTGGGAAATTTCTTCAAAAACTCCATCGCGTAAAGATCGCTGAAGACATGCTAGAACGAGTCAATTCTAAGTCCACATTCATAAAATGCATTGTTACAGGTGCTGAGACATGGTTTTACGAGTTTGATGCGGAAATTAGTCAACAAGCTTCGAAATGGCGCCTTACAACTGAGCCGAACCAGAAAAAATCATGTCAGAGTTAATCAAAAGTTCAGGAAATGTTGACTGATTTCTGCGATTATCGCGGTGTTGTACACCCGGTATTCTTGACAGAATGTCAGACGGTAAATAAAGAATATTATCTGAGCGTTACGCGGCATTTGAGAGAGCAAATAAGTCGAAAAATGAAAGATTTATGAAAAGAAAACTTTTGGACTTTGAACCACGACACACCAACGACGCACCAAATCACAATACTATCATTGTGAACGGATTTCTGACCAAAAACTCAAAAAATACCATTGAACAACTACCGTATTCACCTGATATGACTCCGGCCGACTTTTTCTCTTTCCAAAACTAAATTTACCAATTCGAGGCATTTCAGTCGATAGAAGAGATAAAAGAAGTCGATTCTGAAAAATGCGTTTAAAAAATGTTTTAATGATTGAATTATTCTTTGGCATAAGTGTATTATGTCGAAAGAGGACTCCTTTGACGGCGATACAATAAAACAATTCCCGGTACTTCTTTGACAAAATGCATTGTATATGTTTAAAAATTTTAATCTGTTTAGCCACAGTAGATTGTTTTTTGTCTTTTGAAAAAGTTGTAGAACAAAAGATTCTTAGTTTTTTGTGTACTAAAATCCTGTATCAAAAAATGTTGGTTTTTTTTAAAGGATTCAAAGAAGCACACACACACACACGCAAACTATTTCATTAACTCGTCAAAAAATTCGTTTCTTTAGAGCGGGTTAACCGATTTTCTTGATTTGGGGATCGTTGGATTCGGCGCCAAATGTTAATAAAATAACTATTTGGCAATATGTTCCCCACCAGCAACAATATCCCTTGGAGAGGGTGTTTTCCAACACCTTAAATTTCAGTCTGTAGTGATCTAAATTATCAGTAAAAACTTAATTATTGCGCGTATAATAGCATAGTGCTCGTGCTGCAGCTACACTCAGGTGCGTTTTAGTCACTTGCGTGGTCTACCGTTCACAGTGATTCCCCTACACTTTAGCAATTTTTTATTGTGAGACTATTGCATACATTGTGTTGCATTTTGTACAATAAAAACTTACAAAATGGCTGCATTTAGCAAACAATACTATGTGTATATGTGTGTGTGCGTGTGTGTGTTTGTTTTTGGATTTATCTTTGTGTGCGTTTATAAATTGTACCCCAAAGTGTCATTTGTTATAGCGCTTCCGGTTTGCGGTTTTTGCTCGTGTTAAAGTAAATATTTGCATTGCATACTTTTTGGCGCTCCTTTGTTCAAAGTAGGAGAACAAACTTTCATACGACACGTTGACACTACGTGGGATTAGCAACTACGAAAATACTTGGGACTTACACACTTCACTGAGTATTTTATTTGCTTTTAGAAAATCCAAAAATGGTACGCGCTACACAATTGTTTACCAACATTAAATTTTTTACTTCAATCAACATGGAGACGACAAACCCTTAAATTACTGATAACAGATCCATGATATAGAACAGAAAAGGAGCAAATCCACCAATTAAAGCCAGACAATAAAAGTCAGCAACAAGAGCAAATATTGTAGCTGCTCATCCATTGAATACTTATCAGACAGTAAGTGCAAAATTGTATACTGAATACTGCATAATAAAAGTATTTGAAAATTTGTTTGAAAACTCTGAAGTTATGATTCTCAAGCCTGAAAATGATACTAGAAAAGAATCTCAAAAAGCCGCTTCGTATCCTTAATAGCACGTCTTCCAGTTATGCCGAAAATTATGGAGAAGATATTACACAGAAGAATGCTACTTCACATCAACTAAAGAAATATTAAAAGGTGTTTTTTTAGACGTGTGGTTTTCAATCTGGCAACACTGTTTTCGGCAGCGGTTTTTTTGGCAGCTGTCACTTGATTTATGTTCAGTTTGGTTTTGCCATTTCATAATGAATAGACTTACTCCGGAACAACGTTTGCAAATCGTGCAAATTTATAACCAAAAGCCGATTTTCACAAGAAAATTTTGTTCAGCGATGAAGCTCACTTTTTGTTGGATGGGTACGTTAATAAACAAAATTGTCGCATTTTGAGTAAAGATAATCCACAAGCCATTGTTGAGACTCCGTTACATCCTCAAAAAGACACTGTTTGGTGTGCTCTATGGGCAGAGGAAATTATTGGTCCATATTTCTTCAAAAAATGAAGCCGGCCATAATGTTACAGTCAATGGGGAACGCTATAGAGCCATGATTAATGATTTTTTCGTGCCTGAATTGGAAAATGTTGATTTGGACGACCTTTGGTTCCAACAAGACGGCGCTACATGCCATACAGCCAACGAAACAATCAATTTATTGAAGGAAACTTTTGGTGAGCGCATTATCCTGCGTCGTGGGCCTGTGGCGTGGCCTCCAAGATCGTGCGATTTAACACCGCTGAACTATTTTTTGTGGGGTTATGTGAAGTCGCTTGTGTACGCAGATAAGCCCGAGACGATTGACGCCTTGGAAGAGAATATTCGGCGCGTTATTGCTGACATACGGCCCCAATTGCTGCAAAAAGTGGTCAAAAATTGGGCCTCTCGGCTGGAATTTATTCGAGCCAGCCGCGGCGCCCACTTGCCCGAAATCATTTTTAAAACATAATGGCAAACCCTTATCTTTATAACAAAGCTAAATTCTTGGCCACAGCATTAAATTATATGCGTTTTATATCTTCTTGAAAACCACACGTCTAAAAATGAACACCCATACTATCACACCAAACAGTGTTCAGACCCAAACACGCGACGATCTTCAGATTCATCAATTGCGTCATGTTATAGAAAAAGCTTTGGAATATAAAAAAAATATTATTCAGCTGTTTTCTTAGACTCGTGCCAAGCTTTTGATAATGTTTGACATAGCGGATAACTACATAAGTTCAAAATGAGTCTATCATTAATCGAAATTTAAAAATCAGACATCAACTGGCCCATACTGGGCCATGTTCTTGATCTAATTTACCCTAACGATATACCTATACCTGCAAAGGCAACAATTGCAACTTTTGCAGATAACACAGTGATTTTAAATGTTACAGACACTGAGGTACAATCTAATATGATACTACATGAAAATATTAACAAAATAAATATATGCGCTATACAATGGAAAATAAAATTGAACAATTTAAAATCAGTAGACATTGTATTTACTAACAAAACAATTGCTCAATATCCTCTATTTATCGAAGGTGTTCAAAAACAACCTACTCCAATGCAGCCATGTATTTAGGCATGACTTTAGACACAAAACTCCGCTGGAAGAAGCATGTTCAGTTTCTAAATTTTTGAGGGTATGCTTTGAATTAAGTTTTTTTATTATATGTACTCCAAACAATATGTAAAAACTATATGTGTACTATAAGTGCTCTTAAGTTTTATATGTATGGGAGCTATACATTCTATTTGTTAAAGCGCGGTAATTTGTATACTTGTGGTGCTTATGGTTAAAAAGTCTTTATATCAACTTTCAAACCCATATTTCAATGGTTGACTGTAAATGGCTCTCTCAAATACACAGATAGACAAACAGACGGCGGAGATAGCCAGATCTTTATACATACATGCTTTTTGGAATTTCCGATGCCTTCTGACTAAGAGTATAAAAAATATTTTATTAAGCCTAATTTGTACTCAAGTCTATCCCATTTTCGACATAAACCAATCGCGTTTCTTCTTGAAGAAAGTTTTATTTTAAGGAGGGCTAAAATTAATAATATCGGGATTTAAAAAATCGTTCTTGCATCAAGCATCTTGACCATATTCAAGTACGGAATACTGAATTCAGTATTTGTATTTGCATTACTTTAAATAAATAATGAAGGTAATACTATATGAAGTTTAAATAAAGTTTAAGTAATCTTCCAAGCATAAAAGTAAATAAATTTTAAAACTGCCATATGGAAAATTTAGTTGGGTCAAAGTTTTAGGGCCATTTTACGACTTGTCTGTATCTTTATAGGTCATATCTTATAGGTTATTCTCACTCTATATCCTAGTTTTTAATGTCACGATTGCTATTAAACCTATAAATGTATTGCCAAGTTCGACTAACCAATATATAAATTTCAAGGACAGCTGCCAATTTGACATTACCATTTCAATAACAAAACGAAGCAAAAGCGAAATGAAAACAAACAAAATTTACTTTTTTATTAAAATTTGGAATGCAAACGTACATATTATATTCATGGATTTGCTCGTTTTTATCTGCTGCAGCGACACTCACTCTCATCCAATTTTTTTTCTTATTTATACTTTTTATGCGTTAACATTTGTGCAAATGCATGGACTGTCCACTTGTTCAGCGTGCAACACCTGACCGATAAATAAGATAAAAAATAACGATAACAGACAAAAAAGAAACGACAACAGACAAAAAGTGACCGATAATAGGCCAAAAATCGATTTATACTGCAGGGCTACTCGAAATGGACTTATTACAATTGTGATGTCATGAAATACACTACTCAATATTATTCCCCCAATAACATATCTTGGCAATTCGTATTCACTAATGTATTTCTAAGTCGTGAAAATGAGCCTTAGATTTTTGGTCTGCTTTGCAGTGGAATTCTCAGATCTAAACATTTTCAGTTTATGGAAAATTATTTTCAAAAATACTAACTAAATATTAAACAAACCAAATAAGACCGACATACTCTCATTTTAAAAATTGTCATACAAAAGAATCTGTACTTTTTAGCATAAAAAAATTTGCAACATAACAAACATTCAATTAATTACCTACATATGTACACTGACGAGCAAAACTGTAACACGAGTTCAACATTCTCACTTCAACGGTCTGTATCTTCTCTTCTATTTTATGTTTCCAGTCAGACGGACGCTCCTGGTATTGGACTAGAGATCCCACAATCCAGTCACCAAGTAATGTGCGGCAAATGGGTTTGGTGCCTTGGTATTAATCGATGAAATAATGCGAAAGGAACAATATTTAAGCATTCTGCAACAGCATCTTCCAGAAGTCATTGGGAATATGCGTCTTGCTGCTGAAAAATGCATTTTCAGCAAGACAATGACCCAAAGCACACGTGCCTTTTGGTCAAAAATTGGATGTCAAAACAAAAATTCCAGTCCATCATAGTCTCCCGATATGAATCCTATTGAAAATTTATGGAGCCATGTAAAATCGCAACTGGCGAAATATGCGGTCTCTCCAAGTGGAATGATGGAGCTGTGGGAGAGGATAAAGGACGTATGGTACGATATTTCACTGCATTGGTGCAACGCTACACCCAAATGCCAAATCGCATAGGGGAACTAAAAAAATCGAAAGGGACACATTATTAAAAAGTTATCAATAAAATTATTTGTTTAAAATCTAATCGCAGTGCAAAACTGTAACATTTGACTTTTTTTACATTTGGCTTTGCAAGATACAAACCGTTGAAGTGAGAATATTGAACTCATGTTACAGTTTTGCTCGTCCGTTTATTTACATATTACAATTAATATGCGAAAGGAACAAACAATATTTAAGCATTCTGCAACAGAATCTTCCAGAAGTCATTGGGAATATGGGTCTTGCTTTCGCATATTAATTATTTACATATTACAATTAATCCCAACAATATAAATGTTCGCCATAACATTGATAGCAGAAGTTTTATAACACGCAAGTAGGCTTTCATCACTTGGTTTTTACCTCGTGAAGACCATATACATATGATACGTAAGTCAATTTATTGTAATTGGTGCTTATATATAACTAAATAAATATGTAAAAGTATATGTATGAAAAGCCGCAGTACAGTCCTTGTGACAGTTAAGAACAAACAAAAAGCGTTTAACTCGTTTTAAAACGGAAGTACTTAGTCAAAATAAACATTTACAAAAAAAACTTTGAAGGTCAAACATTAAGGCAAAAACAAATAAAACACATACAAAAGAGTATATACTCGTACGTACATGTGCATACATACTTACTTGCATGCATAAACACGCACACACGCTTGCAAATTTTCAACTCACCTGCTTTTATGCATAGAACAGAAATGTGCTTTTTCAGATTGTATACGAGTATGTAGTGGGTAAGTTCTCTCTTTCACTCGTTTCGCTTGTTGCTGTAATATTTCTTGGTTTTGTTGTTTTTTTTTTTGTCGTTTTTGTGCGTTTACTGTTACATTTGCCACTTTCTTTGATTAGCAAAATCACTAAACACAACTTCAATGTACGAGTATGTATGCATGTATGTGTATAAATAGTATGTAAATGACACTTTCTTTCTCACTCCATTACTTTTATTATACTTTTCGCTCTTCTCTTTGAACCACTGTTTATTTGGTTTCGTTTTTTTTTTTTGTTTTTTCTTTTTTTGGGGTATTGGTATGTGTCAAAGCACGTTGTACAGTTAGTTAATTTAGGATATGGATGCGGTGGTTGCGCAGACGGTGCGCGAAAGATGGCGAGGGTTGACAAAAGGTTTTGGTTTGTTGCTTAGATTTTCTGTGGCGAAAAGTTAAATACATGTATAGGATGTTTTTTTTTTTAGAGGTTAGATTACATAATATCAAAATAAAAACTACGAGTTGGAAAAAAATTTTAAACTGGAAATCTGGTTTATTCGAAATCTAATTTAGTGTTCAAATATGATTTCAGGCATATGGGCTGGCTCGGATGTGGTGCATTCTGAGTCCAATTTTCGATCACTTTTCATTTAGAGTATACGTGGTACGAAAACGTTCTATTGTTAATCGAATAAGTGGCTCAGATGGACTATTATGCCGATCGGTAATATTCCCGTACTGAGTGACGACTTTCGAAATAAACTTGTACAATTTGCACGCCTTGTTCTGGCGTTAGTCTAATCATGTTAAAGCCCAGTACTCACTTCAAAACAAAAACTACACAATTCTAATAATTCATATAGAAAAAATGGTAAAGATTTGAATAAAAAGTCAAAGTAATCTTCCAAGCATAAAATTAAATGAATTTTAAAACTGCCATATGGAAAATTTAGTTGTGTCAAAGTTTTAGGGCCATTTTACGACTTGTCTATATCTTTATAGGTCATATCTTATTAGTTATTCTAAAATGGTAAGGAAATGGTACAGACATTTTTTTGGCGTTTTTTTTTTCCTTTGATGGTATTCACTTTAAAAGAAAACTATAGTTAACATAACATTTGTGTATTTTATTTAACAGCTGTTGGATTGTATATTAACGGCAGAACTATGTAAGTGTTTCGAATTATTTTTAGACCGTTTGAGTTTCTGTTTGAATGCAGCAATCGAAATGAGTACGAAAATGTGCAGTATGGCATACTTGTGTTACGTTTTGGAAGTATGTATACGTAATTGCAGCAAGACAGCTAGTTCTTTGAAGTTATTGCAGCTACATTAAACATTTTTAGATTTACTTCCGGTTTTTATACCATGTTTTACAACTACATGTAATGTAAGAGAAATGGTAAATTCTTAAGAATTCATATTTTCTTTTTATCATAGAGGAATGCTGCTTTCTCCGCTCTTTCACTCAAATATGGGCTCACCCAATATCTGCGAGATTTCTTTTTATTTTTTACCCAATTGCAAAAGGAATAGGTTTTTCATGTACATATATCTTTGTATGTTTGTATTAATCTTTATTAATTCGTATCATCGAAACGACTGGCTCAATTTCAACAATTTAGGTATCATAAGATTCGCCTTGTCAATTCAATATGATTAGAATAGGTAATATGGAATTTTTTTTTTTTTTTGTACTACGAGTAATCCATCGTGTTGGATGTCACAAAATGCGTTTAAAAGGCCATTACTAAAATATATACAACTCATATGATTAAAAATAGTTTAGAAACTAAAACGTAGTAATTAAAAAAATTTTTTTTAGACAAAACCCCGACTGCGTAACTGCTTAACTAAAAACTAAAAAAAAACAAGCTCTATAACCTATAGATCTTTGATTGAGAAATGTAGAAGTCACCATGAAATTTTCTTTTCTTTGATACGTACTAAATCAGTTAGTAAAACATACCTACTATATTAAAAAATAAAGTTGAATGTTATCAAAATTGCAGGCGGGAACAAACTAATAACTATAATATGTTTGGTGGTGTTTTATAAGTAAAAATATATTTAAATTTGTACAACAAATATGTTTTGTAATATTTGTCCGTCCCCGCATGCTACTTACATAACATACAAGTTTGATTTTTATTATAATACGAGTAATTATGATTAAGTAGGTATCAAAAGAAATAACATTTCATGGTGAATGCTACACTTCTCAATCAAAGTTCTATAGATTATAGAGCTTGTTTTTATACAATTCGCACATAGTGTGAAATGGTATAATCAGTTTGTCTGCAAGTTTGTAACGCATTAAAGGAGGCTTCGTAGACCCCATAATGTATATACTATATTCTTGATCAACTCGAGGAGACGAGTCGATCTAGCCATGTCCGTCTGTCTGTCTGTCTGTCTGTCTGTATGTTGTTGCGCATTTTTTGGGGAGTTTAATAGTGTCAAGATTGACCAGCCACGCCCACTTTTTGTGGTAGCCCCCATACAAACCCACCGCCCACTTTTGAATTTTTGTATGAAAAACTGTTTTTTTGTAGTCAATATCAACTTAATAATTGATATGGTAACTTTTAGTGGACGGATGCTTGACATATACTTAAATGGTCGCATGGATCCGCCCACTATTTGGGGTAGCTCCCATACAAACCTATGGTCCACTTTTGACTTTTTGTAAGAAAAACTTCTTTATTAAAGTCAGTATTAGGTTGAAATGCAATATGGTGCCTTTTTATCGACAGCCGCTTAACATACATAGACTAATGGGCGTGTACCACCCATTTTTTGGGGTAGCCCCTATTTAAACCCTATTTATATTTTACAATACTATTTAAAATTTCGTGTGAATGGTGTGAGAGCTTCGGTTCATCCGAAGTTAACGTTTTTTCTTGTTTTTTATTTTACTTTTTAGTTAATTACTTTTACGCAGTAGGATTTTTTGTTTTAAACATTTTTTTTTTTTTTTTTTTTGTTATTTAAGACTTTTTCGTTTGATACTTTCCCTAGTGTTAGCCCAGGTCAGAGTTTGGAATCCACAAACAAAAGAAATAATTGTGAAACGGTAAAAAAAATTTGTCTTTTAAAATGGCAAACTAAACTGAGCACAAGTGACAATAGCGTCACCGCCAGATCTGACCAATTTATCACAGTTTAACCATGTCGGAAAATGGAAGCTTTCAAAAAAACACTCTATATACATAGGTATATTGGTAAGCTTGTATAATGTGTATGTGTGTATGTGTGTGTGCAGGTTGGTAGATTTATTTGGCAGCACGCGTCACGTTTTATTTATAGAGGACACACACAGTGAAATTGCGCGCGCCAAAAGAAAAACGAAACAAGCAAACAATGTGTGTTTTATAGTATATGTAAGTCCACGTTTAATATTTAATTGCAATGTTGTGTATAAATTATTTATTATATTCATATATTTATGTGTGTGTGTAAAAACAGTTAACTTTGTAAAAGTAAAGTAAACCTGACAAGCTTATGCCTCTGTAAAAGCAGGCAAAACCCAAAATGTATGCAAGTTTATTTCTGTCTGCTGTGTATGTGTGAAATTTTGAACAATGGCAGCGCGCAAAAATTATTTAATGGATTCCCACACAGCACAATACCTTATGTGTGTGTGTATAGGATATGCGCGCGAAACAACAGTTTTCGTTAATAAACTGTTATAAAAAAACACACTACATATCTGAGCATATGTACATATAGCTGAAGTATATTTCTTTTCCTTTTTTTTTTTTTTTGAACACTCACAATTTTTTTTTTTATTCTACTTTTTATTTTACCAAAACACTTAATTGAATTTCGATTTTGATTGTGTCGCTTAAACTTTTTGATTTTTTTGTTTTATTTTTTATTTATTTATTTTATTTATTTATTTTTTTTTTGCGTTGCATTAAAAATACATTATATGCATGTTTGTATGTGTGTGTGTGTATATAGTTAGAAAATATTATTTTTATTATATTGCAGCAGCGTCGATAAGCAATAGCACGACCGCTCGACTCAAAGGTTGAAATCTCTTTGAATGCTGCAACTTTATGTCAAAGAGCGCAAAGCTTCAGCATTTGAGTTGGCTTGAATTAACCCTCAGCTCAGACAACCGTTAACTTTGTTATGTGTGTGCATTCACAATAACATTCTGCATAAGCAATTGTGAACAGTTGTCAATATTAAGCGCTAATTTCAAATTTTACAAGGTCTGCATAAAAAGTTTTGAAATTGGATTGTACACCATTCACACATAGTGTGAAATGGTAATATGCGTTTGTCAGAAGGTTTGCAACGCATTAAAGAAGACATCATAAACCGCATTATATTATTATTAAGTACGTTTACATATAGAATTCCGGTGTGTGTGTGTTCCTAATACTTCGAACTTCAAGCTAATATTAATTTAAATAAAGATTTTTTCATAAAAAAACACAAAAATGGGCAGTATGTATGGGGGCTACCCCAAAAAGTGGGCGGACCACGCCCATAGTCTATGTATGTTAAGCGGCTGTCGATAAAAAGGCACCATATCGCATTTCAACCTAATATTGACTTTATTAAAAAAGTTTTTAATACAAAAAGTCAAAAGTGGGCGTTGAGTTTGTATGGGGGATAACCCAGTGGGCGTGGCGGGCCAATATTGACACTCTATTAAACTGCAATAAAAAGGGGTGTATGTGCAAAATTTCAACTGGATAGCATAAAAATTGGTCCCTAACAAATGCGCAGCAACATACAGACGGACATGGCTAGATCGACTCGTCTCGTCGAGCTTATCAAGAATTTATATACTTTATGGGGTCTACGACGCCTCCATTAATACGTTACAAACTTTCAGACAACCTGATAATACCATTTCACACTATGTCGGTAGAAGTAAGATCCACTGCAAAATTGGGCGCTGCAATGAACTCCCATATAAGAGAAAGACCTAATTTGGCAGATCTCAGCAACTATTTGACGCAAATAGATGAGATTTGGTATAACTGTTAAGGGCATCAGGGGAAACAAGATCCAGTGGAAAGGGAGGCAGATAGGGTTTCTCAGAATTTGCGCCGGATTAGATTTTTAAATAAAAAAACTGTTATTGTTTATGAAACTTTTATTGAAACATTTAGTAGACATCATGAGGTTATGTGTGGAATAACACATTCGTCATATCTCAGTAACAATTTGAGGCAGATGAATGAGATTTGGTACATATTTAATGAACCATTTATAACCACTAGAAAAATGGCCAAAGCCGCGCCCCTATATAAGAGAAAAACACAAGGAGAGCAAAATCGTCTCCAAACTCTGTGAATACGTCGCATCGATCTAAAACTCCTGGCATAACAGAGTCAACGATCAGTAAAAAAGTTTCTCTTTTGAAATCGGATTTTTCATTTGTAGATTTATCTTTACTTTCATCGAAAAATTTGGTTGTTTTTCTTTCGGCAAGAAGATACTACTTTGCACTCGTATAAAATGGCATCCCAATGAGCCAAGTTGTTATATCTCTTTTTATCTCTTGTTAAATGTATTCATATTCACTCCTCGCCAGTTGAATAGAACAGCCCAAGTCTGTTTTCTATTCCCCACTGCTCCCAAACCAAGCATGCTAGAGACTTAATTTTTTGTTTTAATTAAAGTAAATTTAGTTATTGTAATTTGAGGATGATTTAATGCTAAAGCCCAATACTGAGATCGATGAAAATTTTTGCTACCGAAATTGTAAATTATTAGCAGTAATAAACAAAAAACAGTGTTCCCAAATCAACGTGAAATTCTAAAATCAGATATTTATTAAATGAAAAGTCTACACATACAAATTGTCAAAATAATTTAGCGAAATCGAGCTCCAAGACAATTCGATGGCTTGGGTTAGATGATATTAAATCCGGTGAGTAGGCCTGCCAGCTTAATAGCTCTAAATTTTGGTCTTCTATATCCAAACTAGGAGTCTGTACCTTTTATAGCCTTCAAATTCTGTTCGTTAAAACAGACGGTCGGACGAACATATCTACATACTTGTATATAGACTCGTTTCAAATGCTGATCAAGAATATTTTATACGCCGCTTACAAAAGAACTCTGAAGTCGGGAGCAACGCGAGCTGGTACTGGCGATATCTTGAGAAACGGAGA
Source organism: Leucophenga montana (assembly GCA_035044765.1). Taxonomy (NCBI): domain Eukaryota; kingdom Metazoa; phylum Arthropoda; class Insecta; order Diptera; family Drosophilidae; genus Leucophenga; species Leucophenga montana. The sequence goes on from JAWNNQ010001745.1 coordinate 146,550, forward strand.
GTGGACTGAAACCCCATAAAAAAGAAAAAATAAATAAACAAGAGCGGCGTGAGCTTGAGAATGTTGAGGTGTTATGTGATAGAAATGAAGCTCGAAAGTTTTATCAGAAGGTCAAGCGTCTGACCGAAGGTCACACTAGGAACGAACTTCTCCAAACCCTTTGATACCAAGAGAGGTTTAAGGGTGTTAGCGGAGATTGAGACACAGTCATGTATCATGGGCATAAGAATCTATAAGACACTGATAAACCGAAATTCGAGATTCTTTGTAGGATTTTTGGTTCCTTTAGAGTTGACGTCGAGTTTAGAACCCGTATGAGCAGTATGGTGAGTTTGACATAGTCCAGCGTATTAAATTCCAGCGGCTGCACTGGGTTGGTCACCTCATCCAGATGAACCCCGAATCTCCAGCGCTAAAGGTCTACGACGGAAAACTGAACTTGATTGGTGTACGGCGTCCGAGCTTAAATGGCAAAGTCAGGCCTATGATGACCTGAAAAAGCTCCGGATTGCCAGCGACTGTCGCCGGCGCGCACTAAACTAAACCCAATGACGCGTTTTCCTACCTCGGTCTTGACCAGTAGACAGTTAGTAAGTACTTAAAGAATTATATTATAAAGCAAAATCAAGTTCCTGCTCTGAGTATGGTGAATTCACAATCGATGTGTGTCTTATGCATAGAAAATCAACGATCAAATAAATTTTATATATAATCTACCTACTCTAAAACTAAATTGGTGAAAAGATTAACAGACATTTAGACAAATGGAATAAAAAAATAATACTGTGGTAGATCAAAAAGTAAATATAAACCAGCTTCTACCAAGAGATTACTGTCAAATTTTGAGCAATTTGCATTATTTAACGCCAAACATTCCTACGAAGTTGTAACTCTTTTTTGAGCAAGAAATTGAGATTTGTTTACATTTCATTGAATTTTCTGTTAGTTTTAAAATAAGATCATAATCTAAATACGTCTTAACTATCAAACAAATTAAATGATACAGAATGCTCAAAAGTTGTCTCCTGGTAGTTACCGGGGGCAGTGTTGCATTTGCAAAACAAACCTTCCCTTTTTGACCCACGCAATTACAAACACAAACAATAAGGTAAATTTAACAGTACTTAACTGAGCTAACGCGTACATAGTTTGTCGATAATTAATATTATTACAAGTTACTTGATTTTAAGATCGACCACTTCGCCGCCCTCCATTTCAAGCGTATCGGGTGTCTCACCTGGCACTAATTCGTCTCCATCGAATTCAAGTCGAATTTGAGAAAGTTGCACCTTAAACTCCTCTGCGCATTTTATGTAAAGTATTTTGAAAGTATCAGTCTTGCTTAAGGTCATAACTAAGGGATGCTTAAATTTATCTGACTGAACTTTTAAATGAAAAGATCCAGTTTTACTTTTATCTGCGTTTAAAACCAGGCTTGGCTGTGATTTTTCACAAACGTTTTTCTCAAATTTCATGACGCGACCATCTGTAAGAGCAGGATATGAAATGAATAACAAATACGTACAACAAGATCAACACAAATACACACCTATAAAATGATAAATCTTATAGCCAATACTGTCCGGCGTATCGTTGGCTTTAATAAATCTATCATTTAGGCTCAAAGTAATATCTTCCTCGGGAACTTTTTCACGTGCAGCAATTTGTTGCATAATATGCGAAAATTTCTGATATTTACGCAGCATATACTTTTCGTAATTGCCTTTCCAGCGAATTTTGACAGATATTTCAGGATTATCAGCGTCAAAAGAAGCATTCAGAACACTCGACGATGGGATTGCAGCAGCTTCGCCAACGTCGTGGTCTTCGTCGTCTGAATCCAAGGAGACCTGTGCGGATTGTTTCATATTTTTAACAATTATTTTAAACATTAAAACTATGAAATACTTTTAATACTAACAAAACCCTCTACACGCACCGGCCCCACCGTCACCAAATCCACACTACCTACAACAGTGGCGCGCGCGGCTATTTCCGCCAACGCATTACGTCTTGCGCGTACATTGGATAAATCTGCAGGTTGTGCATAGTTCAATATGCTCGGTGTATGCGTGTCCGGAACCTTTGGTGGACGTCCACGACGTTTGCGTTTCGGTGGCAACGATTTATTTGCTAAGACAACGTCATCTTCGGATTCATTTGTATTTGTCTCAGGTATATTCTGTTTGCCTGTGGACGAACGTAGCCTCCGAGCAAGTGGTAGCTCTTTGGTTTGAAGTTTAACTTGACGCTGTTTTTCTACTTCCAACAATTGAGAAAGTGACGACAGTGGAGGCTCATCCAAGTCGGAAATTTTCTCTACCGTTTGTGCTGTGACTACGGTGGGTGCAGTTTCTTTTGTTTCTGCCTTTTTAGATTTTCTAGTAGACGTTTTTTTGGCGGTGCTTTTGCCAAGCTTGGCAGGTTTTTTACCCTTACATATGTTAGACACTGCCAAAAGTTCATCCAAATAATCCGTATTATCCTCTTCTGCTGGAAGCGTCGACGGCTGCGGCGGAGCCGCTACACTAGTTTGCTTTGATAAGTTATAAATTTTTTTCTTTATATTGCCAAGAATATCGAAACTCATATCATCGTCAGATGCTGCCATTATATACTAGTTGAGTGTAGCTTATTTCTATTAATAAATGAGTCTATAAAACCCAAACAACAAATTATGCCGTAAAATTATGCGCGCAAAAAGCGAAAGCAATAAAAACACTAAATTTGCACGGTGCTGAAATGTGCAATAAAATACCACGCTATTTCAACCCTTGACAAGTAGGTAGCACACACGTACACAAGCAGATTAGCAGCACTGTTTGTGTTGTGTTAATGAGAGTGCCTAATTGATTATATTTTCGACAGACAAACTGTATTACTGACATGAATATAAAGGATCGTATTTACTGTGCGTAGCTTATTACCGGCACAAGTCCAGTAGAGTGTAGAGTGTGATCGATATTAACTTCAAAAAATTTGTAGTTGTGCACGAGTCAGTGAAATTTCCACAGTGCGTAAAGAAAGTTGAAAAATTACAAAGCACCTGGCTTGAGTGTGTATAATTGTGAAAATATTACGTTACTGCAGCTAAACATGGCGACGAATAGTTTATTCGACGTTGTAACACACTACCAGCGTTCCATTGATCGCAGCCAGAAGGATGAGAGCCGTGTAAGTCTGCAGTGAGCTGCCGTTTTTTTTAATTTTTTTTTTATAATTTTAGCTCATGTGGCTGCTTATCAGATGTAATGTGGCCAGTAAATGTAATTCTGATTAACAATTATGTATGGGGGTAATAAGCATAATATTCTATAAGAAATTTGCCGTTTAGTTGAATTATTGGTGACGCAGTGTATTTTTTTTTTCTTTGCAAGTCGGATTGTTGTTGTGCATTGACCTTTTTCGCTCATAACAAGAGAAGAGAACGGAATAGAAGAGTGTGTGAAAGAGAGACAGGGAAAACAGCTGCAGCAGCTATTCAGTGGCGGCGATGATAGCCCTGGGTTATAAAGAGATTGCGACCCCTCCCCCTTTACTTCATTTCTTTAAGAAGTCACTTGTGGATAGTATTTTGCACCATGGTGAATCGAGAGGGTTAGGGGTAAAAGGAATGGGGCCCGGAATCGAAGGGATCAGATATTAGTGCAAAGCACTTGGCCATACGTCATGTAAAAATAGGATCCATCATTTTCAGTTACAGCCACGGTTTTGCGCTCTGGTATGGTAACTGGGGTGGAGTCTTAATAACCCAAAAACGATTTCATTTCACTGTAGTTTGGATGCACTAGTTTGCGACATAAGAATTCACCAGAAGTCCATAACGACGTTCAAAACCCTTTTCCCACCCACACTAATAACAGATATTTCGAAGCAGGTAGAAAGGCTTGTGTGCATATGTTGCATCGGAATTATTTATTATAAACTACTAAATGACCCCTTATTTAACATTTACGACTGTTGCGCAGTTGCCTGCTGTTTTAATTTCACTGGATTTTTATTCTATATAGAGGTAAACAGATTTAAAATATTCATTTTTTTTTCACTTTGTGTGTTACCTGAGATTAGCATACTTACATGCATACCTGCTAGTACAACCGGAGTTGTTTGGGACACATTTGCAAAGATCATTATCTTGCTTTCATTCTATGTAATTGCACCACAACTGTTTTCTTAGATCAGAAACATATCGCATTTCACAATTTTCTATGTGAACCGCAAATTTTCTCTTGTTTTTTTTTTTACACAATTTTTGTTCAAAAACCTCGTATGAACAACTGTCGAACAGATCATTGACCTAAGGAAAGAATTTAGCAAAATGGACGACTATCTTATCGATTCAAATTTTCATTTAATTACATTGTAGAACAATATGAAGGTACTTACACGCCTTTTGTAAGGTGAAAATTCAAAGACAGAAAAAGTTGCATTTTAGTAAAATTTTTGAAAAATCATAACTTTGGAACTTATCCATAGATTTTCTTCGTATAAATCTTATTTTCTTCATAAAAGTTTCTTATTTACGTAAAAAAATACAAAACGGGACAAACTTGAACGAATTCTATTTTAAAAGTAAAATTACAAAAAGCCGATTGATTTTAATTATTTCAGTTCATAACTTTCAAACTGTGCAACCATTTTTTTTTTGATTATTTTTTTGTGTTTAAGTTTCCGTACAAAAGATTTTTATGATACTTTGGAATTCAGCAGACTAAAATCTATAAGATAAAAATATGGTTTCAATGAAACGTATAAATTTGGTTTATTTCTATGTAAACTAGTATTATGAATAGCATTCTTATTTATATTTATTTCATATTTATGATTTTAGCTTATGCACTGCATTTCAAAACTCTTCCACTTGCCCATCGATATTGAGCACCTACAGGAGACTGGCATTGGAAAAACGGTTAATTCTCTGCGAAAATTTGATGGTCAAGTGGGCGCTGCTGCTCTGACTCTAGTCGGAAAATGGAAGGCAATGGTGACAGGTGGTGAAAAATCCAAAAAAGGAAATACGAGCGATGACGATCAAGATGAGAATAAATATAGCAATTCTTCAAGCGGAGAGGAACAGCAAAATTCGTCGAATAGCAATGAACATTTACAAGATAAATCAAATTATACATCATCTAGTAAAGAAAAATCCAAATCGCATAGACATAAAAGTAGTTCATCGAAGCATCACAAAGATACTAAAAACGAACATAATAGTAGCCGAGATAAAACAAAAGTTGACAGCCAGAGTCGGAAAAAATATGAAGACGGAAATGCACGTAAAGGTGAAGAGTCACAACGTAGAGATGATAAGAAGCTTGAAGAAAAAACACACAAAGACTCAGCATCCAAAGGCGATGGTACTAGCAGTTGTAGTAGAAGTACTACAAAACGCAAGCATGATGACAAAAATGAAAAAAAGCACAAGTCCAAAGATCAGGAAATTGTGCAGAAGGAACAGTTACAGGAGCGCGAGAAGGAACACAAATCCGACAAAGATAAACACTGCAAATCATCAAAGGATAAGGATTACAAATCGAAAGAGGTACATTAATTTTCTATAGTTGTAATTGATTTTAATTGAATTTTAGGCACTAATATTTTCTATTCAATAGGATAAAAATAAATCCAGCAGCGATAGGCATAAGTCGCACTCTAACTCGAAGTCCTCTACTTCCAATAGTGCATCTAAAAGAAAAACGGAATCTGCAAGTACTTCCTCTAGCGGAAAAAGGAAACGAAATGAGGAGGAAGAGGAGAGAGAAACATCACCAAAACCGAAAGTGCCCAAGGTTCAATTGAAATCTAGTCATGATAATCCTCATAGCAGCAACGAAAGCAGTAACGATGCACATGAAGCAGCGGAGGGCTTCGATTCTACAATGGGCGCAAACTTTGAGGATGTGCTGGGCATGCTGAACATGCCATTGACTGGTAGCAGTAAGAAGCCTAAGAGAGTGCAGAGCAAATTAAACGAGACAACAAGCACGTCGAAAAAACCTGCAACTATAAGCCACAGCAGCAGTTTGACACCAATTAAGAAACCGGAAAGACCCACGTCATCAACATCATCTACATCACAAAGTGGAAACGGTTTCCGCAAGGAAGTAGTATCTACACGTGTAAGTATATTCATTGGTATCTAATAAAGAAATATTATATTTAGAGATCTATTATAAATTTGTAGAAACCCGATTTATTATCATCTGCTGCCAAATTGGAACCGCTTGATCCAAATATTGCTTTGGAGCTACCACCTCCAACAATTTCGACGAACTACAAACCAATGCCATTGAATCAAACTGTGATGGATGTTGTCTTTAACTCTGGCAGCGGCGCAAGTACTTCAACTGCAGCTAAAATTAATCCACGTAGCGTATTTGACGAATCTGAAGCTTTGGCGCAAGGAATTTCATCTAAAACTATGCGGTATGTACTAAATGATGTAGTTTAGCATTGCATTAAAAAAATACTAATTTTAACAATTATTTTATAGCACAAAAATTTACTCTGGCTCAAAAACGGGTCAAATACTACAAGCGCCCTCATTGTTCGATCTGTGTATACGTGTGCTACAAAAGAATATCGACGGTAAGTGCTAATATTAATAGCAGTAAAAAATGTATACTAATAAATTAAATCACTAACAGCTTTGGAATACACTGGTGGTGTACCATTTGATGTGCTGCGTCCCGTTTTGGAACGTGCAACACCACAGCAGCTACTCAATTTCGAAGATTTTAATCAATATGTGATGACAGATAGTGACGAACTTTGGAAATTGCATGTGCAGCGTAATTACCGCACGCAGCGTCGTCAGGAGATGGAAACGTGGCGTGAAATGTTTTTGCGCTGTCAGGAGGAAAAGGAACGTAAACTCAGCATACTCGCCGAGAGTATCAAACAACAGCAGAAGATTAACGAAGCACCTGTGCGTAAAACTCAACTGGCTTTTGTCGATTCGGTTGTAAAACCGCCGCGGGGCATTCAACGTCGCCAGGATCAATTTGGTACCCGAGGCAAACTTATTGCAACTCCAGCAGCACGGGTTGCTGCGCTATCCAACGTAATACCAAACGCGACCAAAGCGGGCGATGCGCGTTTGCGTGTTTTGGCTGGTACTCGTGATACAGCGCAAATAGGTAAATATATATTTTTGTTTTGTTTTTTTTTTTTTGGGTGTTTGAATTAATTCGTTGAGGCTTTATTGTGCTTTATTGAACAAGTTTTAATCGGAAGGAGCAATGTGGACTGTTCAGCATGTAGTGACGAAAAATCACTTTATAGTGTCTCTGCTCGAATTGTGGCTGTTTTTATAGTGACATTAGGATTACGGGGGAATATACTTTGGAAAGTGGAATATTGACAATGCACTAGTCGTCACGCCATCTCTTAGGAAACGCTACGAACTAATTCAAACAGTTAATATTTTATTATTATAGTATTCATCATAAGGATTCAATTTTTTATTTTCAGCTGCTGCTCCTATGCGTAACAAGAAGGCACCACTCATGGCTAAAACACTGCAATTCATGCGTGGACGTCAGAAACGCTAAACATGGTGCACGCCCACCAGTCATTGTGTTTTCTTCTATATTTACATATACTCGTCCTATAAATTTCTAACGTATTTATTTTTGAGTTACTCTGATAGTTTGTAAATCAAAGAGATGAATACATCACAGAAATTTTTGTTCTAATAATTAACAGCCGAAAGCTCATCACAAGACGATTACCTACTTTCAATTATAGTTGAAGTTTCTATAATAGTTATGAAAAGTTAATTCTCAATTCAACATGATAAGCTGGTCCAGTCCAAACATGATGTGATCGATTGTCTGTCTAAGGACGGCTACAACTATTGTAGTTATAAATGCGTATTACGCCAGCGCCTTGTGGCTGTGTGACTCGCCCAGGATTGCGAGTAATTCACTTGACATATTAATAATTAAATGCATAAGCTGCTAATTATTTCTTTTCTTTTTTTACTTTTTTTTTTTTTTGCGTTCATATTTTCCATTGTATCATCATTTTGAATTTGTTAAAATATATTATTGTATTTTCTTAAGATGCAAATTGTACGACATAATAGTAACAATAATAGTATACATATACATAACTTATATAATAAATTATTTAAAAACAAAATACATAAGTTTTCTTGTCGCTTATACTTTTGCTAGAAGAACCTGAAGGTGAAATCTCTTTTACATACTCTCTCTCCGTTGTCGCTTCGAGTCGCTACAGCACAGAGCAGCGGATCCGAAAGCGAGATTTGCGCTTATGTGCCAATGCAGTAAAGCATTTTGCTGCGACTGTAGCAGACTTTGATCAAACGTTGACAGGAACTATTGAGCGATATCAGGCGATTCGTTGTTGATGAGGAGGAAGAATATGATGTAGATGTACCCGCACCTGAGTTTTCACTGTAAGAAATAATTTTGTTAGTTTGAAAATGATAGTAATCGAAAAAGAAGGGGAGATGTCTCTTGTCTCTCCCTATTATTTCTTGCTGCTTAGTGTGAGTTGTAATTATTAACATTGAAGGAATCGTCTGCAGTCTATATATTACATACCTATATGTAAATATATTTTGTAAATATATTGGTAAATTCAACGAGCGGTAAATACAGTCTTATGCGAGTGATTTAAAAGTATGAATCGAATGCATTCGTGCAAGGCGCACTAATAAATTAGTTTTAAGTCCTTATCATTACTAGTGCGAGCGAAGTAGATAAATATACATATATGAATGAATTCGATTTATCAAACGAATGCTTTTGTGCAAAGCTCTAGGAGAAAAGTTAAACTGATTCGCAAATATCGCACTTACAAATGCTTTTCATAAAAATTTGTAGTATGCGCATTTATTAGGATTGTCTATATACATACATGAAGACGACGATATTCAGAATTGGGGAATTAAGTTTGTGCAAATGTATGTAACAGGCAGACCGTATAAAGTACACATATTCTTGACCAGTATCGGAAGACGGGTAAATGGATATAGACATGTACGCGTGTCCGAAAGAACATTTGTTTAAACGAGCAGATCTTGGAGACTATAAGTGGTAATGACTTAAAGTTTGAATATTTAGACTCCTATTTTCCCTCTCTTCAGATAGTGTTTTAAATGAACATGCCAATCCCACTTAAAACGGTAGTCCCATTATAAACATGACCACCATTTTTAAGTTTAAGAATATTTTTTGGTTTTGTTGTTGATTACGTTAGACACGCTAAATTTGGTGTATTTTACATAAATCCTAGTAAAATATACCTCAATGTCCCGATCGGACTATTAAAAGGGGTAGCCCCCATACAAACTTGTCCTCCATTTTTAAGTTATTTTATGCATTTTTTTTTTGTCTTTCTTACAAAATACTCCAACAATATTTTTCATCAATTCTAATAAAATACATCGTATGTATATGTATCTTCAGATCGAACCATTAAAGAATATAATCGATGGTTTATATAAAAAGATATATATAGAGGTTGAGACGCTCAAACCGCACGCATTTCCGGACGATTTTGATAGGTTAATCTACAGACTAAAGATTATGCAGAGACTATAACAAATAATGAAATATGAAGAATCATGGGAGTATTATTTCTTCTCCCTCTTAACTGGTCTAGCATCAACCTTTTTTGGATTAGCCCCATATGAACATACATATTTCTGCAGATTTGGACGTAAAATTTTAATGTAGACAATCGAACTTCCATAACTCAAACCCAATTGAGTAATAAAAGAAAAATTATATACAATTTTTGCTCTAAAAGCTACTAGATCAAAAATTCTATATAATTTTTCTTTTATAACTCAAATATTTCTTAACTTTACAGAAGAATTGGCTGGTGCATTCTTAAGTTTTTGGGGAGATGCCAAATTACGATTCGAAGATCATTTTTGTGTGTGCTCGTCGACTCGCTGTCAGCGTAAACGTCATAGCCTGTCTTTTGTGTTCTTTAAAACTTAAGGCCTGTTGTCGCATACAACAGAAACTGAAACGAAACTGATTTACAGTTTCTGTTGTACATTTATTCAGTTGCAGTTTCAGTGGGGGGTTGCCGCATAAACTGAACTGAAACTAACAAAAAACAACAACAACTCGAAAAACTCGTGTTGCTAATGCGAGTGTTGCAAATAGTGAATGGCAAAACAGCTGATTTTCTGTCATTCAGTAACAAAAATAAGTCAAAAGTACTTCTTTCAATTTCAGTTGCTGATGTACTGAATTCAGTTTCTGTTGCTGCGGAGGACAGAATTCTAAAATTCTGTTTTAGTTTCAGTTGCGAATGTACTGAATTCAGTTTCAGTTTCTGTTGTATGCGACAACAGGCCTTAACATATGTATATACTGATTCTTCTTTCGTGCCGGGGAAGTCCCTATTTGTAAAACGAGTTATTCATATATTCTTGCGTTGTGGGAATTAAGTCGCCCTAGAATGACTAGGTAGTAACATAAAAGGTAATTTATTATGACATCGAAATCACGAATACTAAGCTATGCTCAAAGTTACAATGCTTCAATCTATAAGACGTTGATAATACCAACCATGATGTATGGCGCAAAAGCCCCGGACTAAGTCAAATGCAGTGACTTTGTGAGTGTTTCATAGAATGTTACGTAACACTACATAAGTAATAGGGTCTCTGACGCATCTATTTGGATGCTACAAACTTGATGGCAAAACATTATGTGTGAAAAGTTTAAATATAGAATAAATATTTCCCATTCAGCATTACATTTTATTTCAAACTTCTTAACTGTTTAATAGGGGCTACCCCAAAAAGTGAGCGGTACAAGCCCACTAGTAGAGGTGTATGATGCGACTAACTATAATATGCCACCATATTGAATTTCAAGTTGACATTGACTTTTTCCCTACAAATGTATAAAAGTTAGCTCTGGGTTAGTATGGGTCTAAGGGCGGGACACGCCCATTTGTATATGTATATGAAGCGGCTTTTCACTAAAATTCACCAAATCGAATTTTAAGCTAATACTGATTTCAATAAAGAAGTTTATCATAAAAAACACAAAAATGGGGGGTGGGTTGTATGGGGGCTACACCAAAAAGCGGGCGGGACACGACCATTAATCAAAATACGTCCAACGGCTGTCCATAAAAAGGCATCACATCGCATTTCAACTTAATCTTGACTTCAATAAAGAAGTTTGAATATGCGAAGCGTCCGTCCACTAGAAGCTACCATATCAATTGTTAGGTTCGTAATTTGGCAACAATAATAAAGGTTTTCATACAAAAATCAAAAGTGGACGGTGGGTTTTATGAAGGCTACCCCAAAAACTAGGCATAGCGGGTCAAGAATATATATGCATATATGCGATGCATCCTTTAATGCGTTAGAAACTTTCAGACAAACTAGTATAAAACAGGTGAAACAACTCGACATATGGAAGTTGACGAAAAATATTTAAACCTAACAGATCCCTAAACTCTCTATAACTTCAACAAATTGGCGACAATCTTTCTACAAAATATTTGTAAATTGTATAACAAATTTATATTCAAACTTACTTCATTGGTGACAGCTTTTTAGCATCCCATATACGCACGGTGCCATCGTTGCAAACAGTCGCTAAATGCGGTTCGCTTCTGCTCCATGCAATGCTCGTTACGCTTGCTGTATGGTCTTTGAATTCACACAGTTGTGCACCTGCTGCTAAGTCAAATATGCGCACCTTAGACTCTTCACCACCGGCGGCAAGCATTTTGCCATCTGGACTAAACGCCAAGCACGTCACGGACTGTTTGCAATCGGAAAAAACACGCATCAGCTTTCCACTTGTTACGCACCACAGACGTACAGAATGATCAGCTGAACCGGTGGCAATATAACTGCCGTTGGGATGAAACGCCAAACTCTGTTGCAAAAGTTCAAATTTTAGTGTTACATTAAAAGTACATAACATTTCTAAAATAAGAAAAGTCGCATACCTCCACATCTTGTGTGTGTCCTGCATAAACTATAAGCGCATAGTCACGTTCAAGAGACCACAGCCTTGCACTTAAATCCCTGGAACCAGTTGCTAGGTACATACCCGTAGGACTCTCGTCCATGCACCAAATAGGATAGCAATGCCCCCGATACACCTCTGCACAATTGTAGTTGTGTGCCCGCCAGCTACGCATCGTTGTATCTTTTGAGACACTATATATGAGAGGATAGTGCGCGGAGAATCTTACATCTGTAACACCTTGGCTGTGACCGCGCAGCTTAATGCCGCCGAATTCATTGCTGTTAAGAAATTTTCTTGTCGTTTTAAAATTATATATAGTAAATAAATTTCCATTACTTACAATGAATTGCCTTCGTATTTGCTGGCATACGCTTTTCGCCTTCGTCGCCGGTCTGTTGCTGTACAATTCATTTTATCGTCCTCGTCATCATCATCATCGGTTTGTTCTTCGCGTGCTAAAAAATCTTCTTCGTCTTCGTCATGCTCCTCCACATCATGGAAGTTGTTAATATCCCAACGGCATAGTGAATCTGGAAAACGTCGATAGAAATTCTTACCGCTACAGTGCTGCTGATTGAGCTGCCACAACTGCACAACAGAAGACATATCATATCCTGCAACCAAATGGCATTCGTCTGCGTCAAGATGCGCAGACGTCAGTCCATTGCCTTTGTCGGCAAGTTTTATGAAACGCGGGCATTCGTTTTGTGATTTGAGTATTTGTGCACGAGACACTCGCATGCTCTGCAGACAAGTGTCTATGCTGGGTGCGCTTGTTTTAGACTCCTCGTCAACACCGTCGCCGTCCCCGCCGCCACCACCACCATCCGGTTCACTTTTTATATCTGCTTCCAGTTTAACTGTTGGCTCGGCTGCTGCACGTTTTGTCGCTGTTGACATTGCTGACGACGACGTCAATTTGTTAAGCTCGACAACATTTGGTTTTTGTTCACGCTTATTACTAATACTAAAGATTCCACTACTACTGCTGCTGCACTCGGCCTCAAAACTCTCCGCATCATCTGGCTCGAGCGCTGTACCGCCAAAAAATATATGATCTTCGGAGAACTGCGGTACTTCGTTGTCCACTATGTGTACATGTATCCAGGTAGATAGCAGACTTAAAATGAGCACATGTCCACGTTTTTCCAGAAACGCGAACAACACTTCCACCACTGCTGCAGTCGTATGCATTTCATATTTGGATGCACGAAAATGCGATACAGTAGCATCCTGTTCGGCAGTTTCCAGTTTTGTGCAACTCGAGAGTATTTGTACTAGTTTCATAAAATAATCCAATTCCACATCACCGGTGTCCTGTGTCTCGCGTGCAAAACGTATTGTAGCATGCGAAACACTCGTTCCCGGCAACGTAATCGTTGCCGTAACTGCCTCTGCACCCGTGCCAGCTGTGACCACCGTTGCATGCGTCGTTGTGGCATCGTTTGGCACAGAACAACCATTGATTTTAGTTGGCAGTGGTGCATCGTACAAGTCAACCGGTGCCACTATATGCGCATACTTTTTTAAAAAATCCACAGCACCTTTGGGTTCGCGCGCTTTCAACAACTCAAGATAAAGATGGCACAACATTGGCGCTAAAAAACGTTTCAATTCAGTGCGCATTGATTCCGGTTGAGAGTCGATGAATTGTATAAATCGGCCAAATTGCTGATCGACCATGTGTTGATTGTTTGTGATGCACTGAACATTCGAATATGTGAAACAATTGCCGCTGTGCAAATCGGCCTCCAGCATTTTTTGCACCGCAAAATTATTCTTGCCCTGCAGCAGCAAAAAGTCCGATTTACGAAATTTTTCGCTGCCCTGATGTATGGAAAGCAAGAAAACGCAATTAGCCAAAATTAGTTAAGCGTTTCTGTGTGTACCACAATAATACTTACCACAAACTTTTTTTGTTTAAGCAACAAGCCAACAGCGGCGCGCAGCAAGTCACTCTTTGACTTTGACTTGGATTTGTTGCTACTGCCGGAGTGCACTGGCGACGGAGTTGTATGGTGATTGTTGTTGGGCAAACTGGACATGTCGACAGCAGCGCAAACGATACGTTTGTTATTTTAAATCACATTTATTCTTACATTTAAAGCAATTTAAACGTATAAATCCTCTCCAGAATTGTCTGTGAGTCCGAATTTCTAAGAGGGAAAATTGCACATTAAATGGATTAAAAAATGTCGTCTATACAATGAAAGCTGCTAAAAAATACCAAAACTAGACGCTGCAGTTTTTAGGGTGTTTTCGTAAAAAATGTTTAATATAATTAAAATAATATGCTAGAATAGAGAATAGTTTGTTAATTAATCGTCTTATTTTCGTGCATATACTGTTTAGTTTTCTAAATTTTGTTTTGTGCAATTAAACGTATTGTATTCAAATTAAAGCGCGGATAAATTTGTAACTTACAACACTAGACAAATTACAATTTAGAATGTTAGAATGTTGACCGTGAGACACGGAATATTTATAATTTAATATAAAAATATGAAATATTTTACTGCAATATTGTAAAGCATGCACTCAAAACGTAATTTTGTACGTTTAAATAATATTGACTAACAAAATAAAAAAAACATCTACGAGGTAAAGCCCAAGTGACGAAAGCCGTTCTGTAACTCACAATACTGCTGATATCGATTTTGAGACGAAAGATTTCTATTTTTCACTTGTATTGTTGCGATTGATTGTAATATGTAATTGAGCTTCCATCATATTGCTAAATTTTTTTTAGTAATAAAATACAGTTTTCCTTCTAGAACATCATCGACTCGTCATGCTGATCACGAATATACATACATATATACTTATGGAGTCATGCATATTTTAATTATATTAATGTGCACACTCTGTGTGAAGAGTATAAATATAATTCTTTCGTCACAAAATTGAATACATAAGTTTTATGAGTTGCAAATGAGTTTTCGTCACTTAGATTTTACCACGCCAGTCATTTTTAAAAAGAGGAATAATATAGTGTTTGTCTACAACTAAACATATGCGTTAGGTTTTATTAGAATTGATAAAAATTTAAATTAATTCAAAATAAAAACAAAAAAGCTTCATACAGAATCTTCAAAATGCTGCAGATTTGTATGGGGGCTACACCCAAAAGTGGAGTTGACATGTTCATTAGTTACTAGTATCTAAAGAGGGAAAAGGAGAATCTAAGAATCCAGTCTTGAAGTCTCCATTTCACAATCTCTAAGAACTTTTCGTTCAACCAGACGGTCGGACGGATAGACGGTATTGTCTATATCGACTCATCTTTCGATGTTGATGAAGAATATATATACTTTATATGGTCTGTCGTTCTGCTTGCCTTATGGTACAGGGTATAAAAGACAGAATTATTATTTTTATATAAGAAATACATCAAATTTATGTCAATAAATGTGCGAGATTAAAAGAACAATTTTTTTTCTTGGCGGTATATACTTACCAGTATATACACATATATTTTATTTCTTGCATGCATATTATACACAAATATTTCATTCATTTATTCAATCATAGACTCATATCTATGAATATAAACCAAAAAATTCCAATGCACTTGACAAAATTGTGGAACAAAAGTTTCATAGCTTTTTTATGTAAAAAAATGTTGTATCAATAATATTTATGTTTTCTAAAGGATTCAATCAAACTCACAAACAAACTTTCATTAACTCATCAAAAGTTAAAAAATTCATAACTTTTGAAGGCACATGACATACATTTCGGACTGGAGTGATTATATATGTTTTAACACTTTCTGAATGTACATTTTAAGACCTTTTTATTGGTATAGAGCACATCTCGATCGGACTTATCAGTAAAAACTTCGATACTGCGAAAAAAATGCGGCCAAACTAAGTTGCGCTTTCGTCACTTACACTTCACAGTGTTATAATTCAGAGTAAATTATTCTAGCAGTTACTGCAGCCCTGTTATGCCACCACAAAACAGCTGTTCGCCAAGTTGTTGTGTACGCTCGAAAGTAAAAGTAGAAATGGGTTAACAGTCTCACCGCGAGTTTCAACGCATTAATATAGTAGCCTAGCTAATTTCTTTTCGTATTATACTTACACATAAATTAAATTAATACAAAATAATAATGGCAACCACATCGAAATTTGTTGCAGAATTCTGTGATATTATCGATTCCTATGGCGGTCGTGATAAGGTGAGTTGTACATACGTTGCGCGCTTATCCTAATCTTTGTTATTAAAGTAAATTGCACTTTAAACTTAATAAAACATTTTGATGCTAAAGTTCAATTACTTTATATCCTTAAGAGCCTTTACAAACGTTAATTGCATAAACTGCATCGTGGCATATTTTATCATTTTTTGTTTTGTAATTATTTGTTACCAACTTTATTTTTTTTTTATCTTTTATTTTGTTTGTACGCCGCCGCGTGTAAACCACTTCTTCAACAGGTTTTTCTTGCAATCTTTTAATGGTTTTATTAATTTATGCTTCAACTTCATTTGCCATTGATATTGAAATTGAGTTCACGCGATCAAGAAACTGAAACTGCTAAGTAGGAAGCGGTTTTGCTGGTAGAACCTTGTCTTACTTGCAAATAGTTTTATTTAGTTTTGCATTTCATTAAATTCTTTGAAGCGGTTTTCTGTTAATATTACTAACTAAAAATGTTTAGTTTTAGCAAGGGTTTAGTGCGCATTAGACTCTTTTTTGTGCATTATGCTATTTAATTGCACACGCGGAGAACTTAAGAAAATTATTAAATATGAAAGAAGGGTGCGTCTCGTTTCTTATTTATTTATATTTATTTATTTAATGTGCGACATAAAAATTACAAGCATTTAATAAAAAAAACATATTTATTATAAATTGCAATAAAATGGAGTGTTAAAAGACAAAATTACCCAGATATATTAAAATGAATTAACTGAAATTACATTCAAAGCTCTAAGAAATTGTTTTTGTTTATTTAAATTGTTTTACTCATTAATGTAATAGTTTTCTTTTGCCTTTGTTTATTAGCCATAATAGCTGTTTCGTAATTTTATACTTATAAGCGTACATAAGTATACAAGTGGCTTAGAATTTAATTCATAAACACAATTATACGGTACGTGCTTTTATACGCTGCACTCATGTGTTGTTCGGATGAACTTCACGATATACTTGTGGGCTCGCCAAAAGAATAATCGGGTCAGACGAAAAAAAAAACTATAAAAAAACGTTAACTTCGGTTGAACCGAAGCTGTAATACCATTCGCACGAAATTTTAAATAGCATTCTAAAACATAAAAGTGAGGGTTTAAATAGGGCGGTACACGCCCACTAGTAGATGTGTATGAAGCGACCATCTATAAGATGACGTCATATTGAATTTTAAGTTGAAATTGACGTTTTCAAAAACAAAAAATTGCACGGTGGGTTTGTATGGGGGCTACACCAAAAAGTGGGCCGGCCACGCCAGTTAGTCTTTGTATGTTAAACGGCTGTCTGTAATAATAAAGAAGTTTTTCTTACAAAAATTCAAAAGTGGGCCACAGGTTTGTATGCGAGCTACCCCCAAAATGTGGGTGAGCCACTCCCGTTAGTATATGTATGTTAAGCGGCTGACCATAAAAGGCACCAGTTTGCATTAATATAAGTTTTCTTACAAAAAGTCAAAAGTGAGCAGTAGCTTTGTATGGGGGCTACCCAAACAGTGTGCGGATCTCACTCATTATTGTATATGTCAAGCACCCGTCCACTAGAAGCTACCATTTCAATTATTAAGTTGATATTGACTACAATACAAAAAGTCAAAAGTGAGCGGTGGGTTTTTATGGGGGCTGCTCCAAACAGTGGGCGTTGCGGGTCAATCTGGATACTCTATTATACTGCAATAAAAAGAAGTCTATGTGTAAAATTTCAACTTGATAGCATAAAAATTGGTCCCCAAAAAATGAGTAAAAACATACAGACGGATAGGGCAGGTTACAAACTTTCAGGCAAACTGATAATACCATTTGACACTTTGTGTGAATGGTATAGAAACCGTTAAATTGAGTCAACCGTAACTTTAATACCATCCAACCGAAAGTTGAAATTGCTCACTTTTGACTTTTTGTAAGAAAACTTATATTAATGCAAAGTGGTGCCCTTTTATGGTCAGTTATAAATAAGAAACGTTTTTTGTAAAACATAAGAAATGTTTAAACGTGAATGGTGGCAGTTTATGGGGCTACTTAAAACTAGGTGGGATATGCCCGTTAATATATCAAATTTTTTATATTAACTGTAATAAATAAGTGTTCATACAAAAAACAAATAGTGGGCGGTGGGTTTGACGCCTATTGATATATATGTGATGCGTTGTATGGGTCAAGTTAATATCCACTGTATTAAATATGTTTTCATACAAAAACCCAAAAATTGACGTTTGGTTATGAAGTATTCATAACCACCTTGTTGTGGATATTTCATAAACTTGGGACTAAAAAAACTTAAATACCAGCAGACGGCGAGATATCTAAAAAATTAGTCAAAAAAATACACTGCAAAAAAAATTTTCATACAAAAAGGCAAAAGTGGTAAGGTGGTTTGTATCGTTGTAAAAAAACTTAGATTGGATACTCAATTTGACTGTAATAATAAGTTTAGGTAGCGTGTTTCAAATTGATAACTTACAAACTGAGCGTTTACAAAATGAGTATGGTTAAAAAATAACAAGGAAATATGATTTGTGATAACATTGCAACAGTGCGGCACATAAAAAGCTGAGAAGTATACCTCGAGTTTAGTTTCTCGAAGTTTTCACTAAATCAGGACGGACATAGCTACAATATATCAACTTCTTTTGATCACAATGTTATATGCATTGTGAACTGCATTGAAATCTACGGAAATCTTGAAATCTACGGAAAGTTAAGTACAACACTGAGATCGATGTAAGAAAAAAGCTGTCAAACAACAATCAAACATTTTCGGCACTAACTGTTTTTCATAGAGTACTCAGCTAACAAAAATGTTTTACTTCATATTTTCAAAAAATAGGTGACAAAGAGTGTGACCATTTCCATATACGTCAGAAACTACCAAAGAAAAAATCAATATGTGTGGACTTTTCACCTAATAAATATTTGATTTTAGTATTTCATGTTGATTTGGGAACACTGTTTGTCATTTGTTTGACATAGCAGTAATAATTTACAAATTCGGTATCCCAAATTTTCATTGATCTCAGTATTGGGCTTAAAGAAATAGATATTTGCATTTATAAACTGCACAGAATTAGTTTTTTCCATTTTTTTTTTAATTTTGATATAAGTATAATTTATTAAAGGAGAAATCGAAGGCCACACAAGACGAGACGATACGATATTTAAGCATGTTCATTCTTCATTCATACATTCATTCCTCTGCGACTTCGTTTGTCTCAAAGATTGATTCTCAGAATCTTTTATACTTAGAATCAGCTAATATTGTATAGCTGGCCTTAGTTAAACTCAAATGTTGTTTAATACTGAAATATATAATTTATTGAAGTAGACAAACTTTTATTTTGTGTGTGCAGAGTATAATATAGTCGAATACCTCGAATATAGGCCTTCTTTCCATAGTTTTAAAACTTTTATCGGCTACCAGAATATTTAATTGTGCGTGTCACTTAGGAGAGTAACTTAATACAATTCGAACCTTGTGTTTTTTTGTTGTTGTTTTGGAAACCAATCAATATTGTACAAAACAAAGTTTATTGTTGTATGTGTAAAGAGTATTTGTTATGCTTTGTTATAATTAAAGTTTACATTTACTATTGTTTTATTTATAGTCAATCTAGTTTTATGTTAGAGCAAATTTGAATTGATAAAATCGATTTTAATGTTGTTTATAAATGCTTGCTGTCATTAAACTTCCATGTAATGCAATGCGATAAAGGATAGCTTAATTAATAATGTACTGAAAAACAGATATTTTGAGTAGTACTTGGATAAATATTACTTACTTATATAGTAGTAACTTTCTTGGAATAGTTACTGTTGAGGAAAAATATAATAAATTCTTAAATAGGTATACCATATATGCGGCTTAATATTATCATATCAATTATATTTTGATTCAATCGTCAACAATATTTGTATGTCACGCTTTTGATTTGATTTGTATTCACAGTATTCTATTATTAAAAACCGAATGGAACCGGAGTGAATGTCCATCGATAGCTTGACTATTACGAATTTAGACGAGGAATCATAGCACGCTTCCAACGCATAAAAATTTACCTAACAATTTGATCTCCAGCAGAGGTATTATAAAAACATTTCGCAGTTCTGATTTTAGACCAATGGACTTTTTTTTATGGGTACACAAAATGTATTCAATAATACCCCTGTATATCAGGTTCAGTTAAACGAAAATTTCAGAAACGAAATGACCGCTCCCCGTGTGCCGAGCCATTCCACGGTTTAATGTTATTCGTTTAGATCAATGACATAGGCGTGAAGGAGTACATTTAGATAGCACTATTATTAAAGCGTAGTTTCCTAAAATTTGTATTTCAATAATTAATAAAGGGTTTTATGGACTCTTTTCTATTTATATTGCCGAATATTTTAAATGTTGACTCGAGATTACAGTGGCAGAATTTCACAAATTGAAAAAAATTCGAAAGTAAGATTCAAATTACTTGTTGAAAATATCCGCTTTATTTACATTTACATTTGTTGCGGCTGAACCCACGGGTTATAATTTTCGGTAGAGCTAGCCTGCATGGTCGCCTAAAAATATGCCCACTCGTAGATTAAATTCGCGAAATCATATTTTGTTTCATCATTCGCAAAAACTGTTGCATCTTATGTACATAAATATATATTTTCGTACATTGAAAATAAGATAAGAATTAAGCTTGACTTAATCACAACATTGTACATATTTCATCATAGCAAAGAGGTACTTCATCTTATGTATTCAGACGTACAAAACCATGATAAGCAAGCAGCATGTCTGCTGATGTAATGTTCATACGAACTCGAAACTATTGTTTAAATTATTAACTATGGACATACAATATCTATACTTTTAAATAAAATTCAATAAATGTTACAAGGAAACTGCCAGAGTAAATAATTTATTTACACTGAGCACTTAATTATTTAACAAACGAGAAAACTTGTACGGGCGTAGGCGTTCATGAAAGTTACGAAAGTGATTTATGAAAAACTAAACTGACGCGTCAAGTCAATATTTCAAAGCGTTGTATAAAACTTGGATATTATCGTACGGCTGTTTGCAGATAGTCTAGTCAGGCAGTCAAGATGTTGGCAGCGTTCGTAGTGTTTATATTGGCGTTAATATTATTTTTTTACTACATCGCCACACAACGACAACAATACAAGTAAAATGAAGAACGAAATCCAAGAAGACTGCAAAATTGTAAACAAAAATTGCGCTTATCAATTATCAAAGTGTTGTGCCATTAAGTAAAATTAAACATGTTTTTATTTTTATTGTACTTGCAGGTAATGAAAGCACTTTGCTACAGCGCTAAGCTCGTCGCCGGCTATCATGCCAAACGCAATCCGGATTTGGCCAAACGTTATGCCATTGCCAGTTCGAGAATTTCTGGAGCACGCGCTACGCTGCGTCTGATCGATGATATACCAATGATGCAGTATGCCATTGAGTATGGATTTGGTGAAAATGTAAGTTTGGTTTATACAGTAACACAACTTAAAATACGGTGGAAGCTTACTTTTAATTTTTAAATACGTACCACACTGTGGGCGTTCTGCGGCCCATATCGCCAGTCCACAAAAAGCCTCTATAAGAATTCGTCTAGATATTCAATCTAGAATAGTTAAAAGATTTTCTTTTCAAAATATTAAAGTAGACAATGGAGTTCTAGTAGGCTTCCATTTTCATCGAAAAGACTTTCCCATAGCGCATGCCATAATGCTAATGGCTTTAATATAAACGTTTTTCTTACAAAATCCAATTAAATGAGCATTGGATTTTCAAGAATAGTGGGTGTGCCATGTGCATTGAGCTAAATGTGAAAACCATACAAAGCCTCCACACTGTATTTGTAATTCAAATTGTTGTAGTTGTAATAAAAAGTATTTTATACAAAAAGTATTAAGTGATCGGTGGTTTGTGTATGAGTGACCCCGAATCGCCTGCTCTAGAGCATCTACATAGCCAGTTTTAGAACGATTTGTTAAAAAATGAGAGACTAGCATGAAATTTAAGAACCATTCGCACATGGTAGCGAATAATAGTAGTGATTTTTACTACTGAAGTCTCCGATTTAAATCATTATTTTTATACCCTGTCCCCATAGGGAAATAGGGTTATAAAAAAAAATTGCATATAACAGGCAAAAGGAGGCGTGTCAGATTGTAAGTAGCATATTATTGATCAGCATTGAAAGTCGAGTCTATATAGCCTTATCCGTCTGTCCACTCGTCTATCAGTCTGTATAAACACCGAGATCTCGGAGACATAACAGTTAGACCTAGCTTGTATCTTATACGCTGATGTAAGCGTCTAAAGCATTCCAACGGAAAATAATTTCTTCAACCGCTTTCCTAACATCGATGTAGAAGTTTTCAATCGAATTTAAGACCGGTATCTAGCCATTCCATTCGATTTCGTTGTTTTGCTATTTATGGTATCTTCAATATCATTCACTCACCTTACCTTCAAATAGTGTACTGGCATAACCACACAACCACCGGGAATTACCACCTAGCGTTTGAGTTTCTACTTGATAAATGAAACTGTTTAGAGTCATTATATTCGATACCACCATTAAACTTAAGCCTTCAATTGGCAAATATACTACCCACTTTGTCCGACCGAAACTGCACTGTAGTAGTATTTTGACTGCCTAAGGTAATATTAGAGTGGCAGTATTTTTCGAATCTCCAGGAGATGAGGCAACCCTAACAGTTGCTTTAATGATTGATTGTGCAGCTTCTCTGTGGGTTGCATTTGCTGCTCTACAGCTGGTAAAGTTAATACAGCAAGAGGAGAGTTCAGATATTGTACTGCCATCAGTATTATTATTAATAAATTAAGTAGCTCGGGTTTACAATTGATCTCCTGATGAAATGTTGGGCGCATATTCCATTCGATGTGAATTCATCAAAAATGTAGTTTTTAAACTTTTATTTCTGACAAATACATCTATCAATGTCAAATTTTAAGCGATCTGCATCATTAAGATGGTGTTTGACATCCATTGGGCGCACGCATGAAATGCAGACAGACGGACAGAAAGCAGGTGGATGCCGAAATTGAACTCAAACCTCGTATCGTATGACAACTTTTAAATTGCAATATGGTCAAGTTTTTTGAACGTAAAGGAAACTTGAATTCATTACAACACATCAAAGTACAATCAGTAGTTAAAACAGTTCCACTGGTTCCACTCAGAAAAATAGTTGTTTAAAAACTACAAGATTCATGCGGAATCATTTCAGGTACTTCTGAAACTATACTCCTATTTTGAAGCTTTTGCAAGTCGTAAATTTTCATAATCGTAAGAATTAAAAATGCCTCACATTTCAGTTCCACCATGTTTTATTAATTATATGTATATTATGATGCATTTGAGATTGTATTTTCTTTATTGGCTCATCTTCGCACATATTGTTGGTTGGCAGAAGATCTGGAAATAACTATTTTCGACTCTGTTCACAAAATCTTGAAAAAAGAGTTTTGTAAATTTGGATCTACTGAAATTTTTCCTATCTTTCTGGCAATTTTCGGATACCAGCTCAGAAGAACGTCTCGTCTTTTGAGGCAATCCAATAATCGACCCATTTTTTGCATTGTTCATATGAAGTGAACTTCTGCTGGAACAGGCCATGCGTTATCGACCGGAACAAGTAGTAATCGGAAAGAGCGATGTCTGGAGAATACGACGGGTGGGGTAGGACTTGCCATTTCAGCTTTTCCAAGTAGGTCTTTGCCGGTTTTTTAACATGTAAAATCACTTTGTCGTGCCTTTCTTCGTATTCCGGTCGTTTTTGCTTCAGTTCGCAGCTAAAACACATAAGTTAAGTTCGATAGCGTTCCCCCGTGATCTTTTCTGTTGTTCGGTTTGAACAGCTCGTAGTAGATCACGCGCGCTGGTCCCACCAAATACAGAGCATAAGCTTCATGCCACGAATTTTCGGCTTTGCAAAGAATGTTCATGACTGTCCGGTCCAAACCCATGACTTCTTGCGCTTGAGGTTGTCGTAATGAATCCACTTTTTATCGCCACTCACAATGCGATTCAAAAAACTTTTTCCTTTTTGGCTTTCGAGGTGCTGTTCACAAGCGGCAAATCGTATTTGAGACGTTGCTCACAGCTTATTCAAAATGTTTAATATATTAACTCAATTTTTTTTTTTCATATTTATTTTTCATATAACACAGGAACCCGATCGTCTAATGGCCATCTTGGGCGTCACAGCAAACATTGTCGATCTGCTATACTATCCCATCGAAAAAGTCTGCTGGCTTGCAGAACATAAAATTGTCGATGTAAAGAATGCCGACGCTTGGGATAATGTTAATTCCATTTTTTGGGTATTATCGGTCTATTTGAATTTAATGCGTACGCTGCGAAATTTCTCATTGAATCAGCAGAAACTAAGTAGCAGTGCCAAGTCTAATAAGTAAGTTTAAATTAAAACACAAAAAATTTTATGCAAAGCAAATGTTTTAATTGTAAATGTTTTTTTTTCAGCGTCACACAAATAGATCAGTTACAGGTTAGTAAACATCGCCTGGAAATGATTTCGTTGGTACGTCTCTCCTTGGATTTTGCGCATGCAGTTAGCACACTGCCGAAGGGTTTTCTCTGGGGTGGCAAATTGTCGACATTTCAAGTGGGCGCCATTGGTACACTATCGGCGGGTTTGGGCATCTATCAGATATTTGCCAAAAGAAGACTGAACAAATGAATATGTATTAAGCAATTATATGGAGGAGTTGCTAGTCGCAGCAGCGAAAATTGTTAAAAATTTTGTACAATGAATTTTTTGTAATACACAATTGCATTGTTATTTTTGTATTTAAATCAAAAACTTTATATGTAACTAGTTATATAAGCTAAAAATGTGAAAACTTTTGATGTGTGCAATGATTTTGTAGTTTGTTATAATGATGTAGTACTTCATAAAAAAAAGAATAGTGAGATAAAAAAGCACTAAATAAAAATATATATATTTATAAATGTAAATTTTAATAATATTTCAAATAATATTTTTCAATGTAAAATGACCTTGAGTCAGCTAAAATTCATATATACATTATATCTGAGATCGCTAATAAAATTAACATTATATTCACGTATGGCATGACGTTTAATAACACAGTTCAACATGGTTTAGTTGTTGGAAAGCTAAGGGTTGTTTCCGAAGTAATTTGCTGTGTAGAATCCGAATCCGGGATCAGATTTTGAGATATTTGAGGTTATGTACCCAAATAACGGCGTTTTTTCCTACTTTTAAAGTTATGTACAGGGTGTACAAAAATTTTGTGGCCTGTCTCTCCAGTTACATCCTTTAGTACCACTCTTACCCTTTATTCTAAGAGTTCAAGAGATCAATTACGATTTTTTTCGCAAAATTATGGCTATTTCAAGTTACGAAATATATACATTCGACGTGATTGGGATAATGAACCCATTTGAGGTTATGTATCCCAATGACGTCGAATGTATAAATTTCGTAACTTGAAAAAGCCATAATTTTTCGAAAAAAAATCGTAATTGTTGATCTCTTGAACTCTTAGAATTTGTTTACACCCTGTACATAACCTTAAATGTAGGAAAAAACGCCGTTGTTCGGGTACATAACCTCAAATATCTCAAAATCCAGACGTGATGGGCCAATTCTGATCCCGGATTCTATTCCCAATATTGCAGCAGACACCTCGGACTCGGTAAAGAAACGTCTCGCGGTATTCCCGTCATTGATGTTACCGAAACCTGGTTTTGGGGTATCAATATTAAGTCCCATTCGTTTCTTAAACTCTTTTTGAATAGCCAATTTACGTGATTTTACTATACTTTTATCCTCGTCAGAACGCGCCTGCCACTTTTCCATCGGTAATTTGTATCCTAAATGTAGGAAGTAATGAAAAAAAAATGGATTCATGCATGTAAGGAGGTTAGTCCATATTGTAAGGAAGATTCATCATATTTTATTATATAAGTATTACTAAGAAATGTATAGCTACCAATATGCTGTGCATCGACCTATAATTGTCGACCCTAAACTTATTCAAATATCATTACCAAATATGAATTCCAGACACTTTAATCTAACTAAATACGTAAAAAAAGTCTCAGCAGTCAACAGCGTTTTAAACTATTTTTATGATTTAACAAAATTTTACAAAACAATGAGTTGTAAGAGGAGTAGAATGTTTGATATGCTTATTTTTTTATTTGAATAAACAATTAATTAGAAACCTCCATGAAGCCACTTTTAATAAAAACTGTTTTACAAATTAAACGACTCACTTGAATATCATCGATGTTGATTTTACTTTTGACAGATATTGGCAGAACGCAAAGTATGCAACTTTGAGTCGCTCGTGTACCTAGAATTTTTTAAAATTCAATTTTTTATTTCCAGAATAGTATGCAGCGAGGCTTTCTTCTCAAGATTCAAAAATAATTTCGAACAATTTTTCCAAGCAAATTTTTGACTTTTGGCCAGGTTTTTTAGAAGATCCACTGCCACTGTGCGACCCTGAGAAGCATGATATACATAAGTAGCGAAAATTTTAAATGTGCGGTCAGCATACTGATGAGAGCTTGTGGCTAAGTTCGAAACATGCGACCAAACATTTTTCTGTGTAACAAAAAGTTGTTGTTATTATTATCTATTCGCTCAGTTCACAAGGTTACAACGTCATTGGATATGTTGATGACTTGGCGATCGTGGTCTCAGGGAGATTTGGGAATACGGTCTCGAACATAATGTGTTCAGCTCTTCGGAATGTGACCAACTGGTGTGCCAACGAGGGCCTCAGCATTAACCCACAAAAAGCGGTCTTGGTACCCTTCTCAAGGGACTATAAATTGGATCTGGGTCCAGTGTACATCCAAAACTCTCTTTTGGGACTTTCCAATGAAGTAAAGTTCTTGGACGTCACCCTTGACAAAAGACTAAATTGGAATACCTAACTCAAAAATGTCCTCAACAGGGCAACAATGGCTTTATGGACTTGCAAAAGCATAGCCGAACGTGGGGTCTCTCGCCACTTGCCTGAGCATGTTGGGTGCTATGCGAACATGTCCCACTGCTGCAATGGAGGCGATCATCGGTCTACCTCCGCTGCACGTTTTTATTCAATTCTCAGCAGTAACAGAGACTCTGAGACTTCAGACTGTATGCAGTCGTACGCTAAGTGAACTGGGTCACTCTAGTAACCTAAAACTTAACCCTGCAACGTTTCAAATTGTTTGTCCACGGAACTGCGTTTCGGCAGGCGCTTCTCAGTTCTCCTTCCCAGTCGACCAGACTGGGAGGAGGGCAGCTCTAGTACTGGACCATCTACGATCAATTGGTTCACTGATGGTTCACTTACCGATACGTGCACAGGTGCGGGTGTTTTCGGACCCAACAACAGGATCTCTACTGCCATGGGTGCCTGGCCCAAGGTTTTTCAATCTGAGGTCCACGCCATCGAGTCTGCGCCCGACATATTTTGGATAAAAGTCCTAAAGGGGCCAAAATAGCCATTCTTTCAAATAGCCAAGCAGCTATTAAGGAACTATACTCTTGGAATTTCTGTTCGCGACTGGTTCTTCAATTTTACGAAATCCTCCAACAACTGTCAATCGGCCGTAAGGTCGCTATTTGTTGGGTAACTGGACATAAGGGTATCTAGGGCAACGAAAGTGCTGATGAACAAGCCAGAACTGGTTCGGCAACTTCTTTCATAGGTCCGGAACCTACTTTGCGGACTTAGCTGGGCTTGATAAGAAGATCGGTTTAAAAGCACTGCCTCCCGGTAGTGGATACAATATCCTGATCTACGGCAGGCCAAGCTACTAACCCGTTCTATATACCCAAAAACCAACGCACGTCTCAATAGATCTAAACTGAGATTGCTTTTGGGCTATCTCAACGGCCATCATTCACTGAGAGATCACTTAAATAAACTAGGTCTCTCCGCAGAAACAGAGTGCAGACTCTGTCTAGAAGATGACGAAACTAGTTTACATCTACTTTGCTAGTCTATTCATCTGCTCAGAATTGAGCGAAGAATAGACACTTCATTACATCTGATGTGATCAGAAATACGTCGTCTAAGAATATTCTCCGTTTCATTAAAGAGACGGAGAATATCCTATATAAAATAAACTTAACCATAGCCGGGCTAGGGTACAAAAGACATCGTTTTCTGTCGCAGTGACCGTTTCCATTAGGATGGCGCTCAGACGTTATAGCTCTGACACTGAGTCTTAGTTAACGTTACAGGCAGATCGAGCCGTATTCGCAGTGACCACGTGCTTGTCATACGGCTCTGGCCCGGACAATACGTCACGCACTGGTTATGGTTATGGTTATGTTATGTATATGTATATTTCTAAATAATTACGCATTTTATGAGGTTCTGTTCTGTGAGTCCTTTATTATTGTTGTTGTTGTTATGTTTTTCCTTGATATACACACAATACATGCTTTCATTTCATTCAATTCATTGCAACATACATATGTATTTAATGTTGAACTTATATAGATAATACAGGCTCGTATATTGTCTATTTATTGGTTTTTCTTTTATATTTTAATATTTGTTTTTCGAAATATTTTGAATCAATTTAAAAATGTTTTTAATTATGTATATTATTTTATTATATGCAAATTCATATGTCTGTCTGTCTGTTTTATATATATTTAAATTGCATTATCGGTTTGATATACATATATAAGTTTTATGCTGCATATATGTTTGGTATGTATGTATGTATGTATGTATGTATGTATGTATGTATGTGTATAGAAATATATTTTTAATTCATTTTACATAATGCATTTGTTTTAAAATTGTTATTAATAATTAGTTTTTTATTTTATATTATTTTATTTGTTTTTTATTTTTGTGTTATATGCTAAGCAGCGCGTTAAAATATATATGTACTATGTGTATATATTTATTTGTTTTGTTAGTTTATTATAAATTTGTTTTTGTTTTTTGTATAATTTTATTTTAAATTTTGCTTTTTATTTGTTTATTGCATTTATGCTTTAACAATTATTATCCTTATGTTTGTTGCTTTAATAAGCTCAGATATATGTTGTTTATGTATATATATGTAGCATATAGTTTGTATATGTAAATTATATTGTATATAGATATATTTATATGTATATATGTATATGAATGTATTTAATTAGTTTTTTTTTTTTTTTTTTTTTGTTTATATATTTGCTTTTGTATACTTTCATTCATTCATTATATTTTGTTTGTTGTTTAATTATTTAGTTAATATACCTAGCTACTTGTTTATATGCTTACATTGTTTTTTTTTTTTTTAAACGTTAATAAAACAAAATACCCTAGTCGGCACAATTATTTTGACAAAACGTATCGGACTTTGCTTTGCTTAGTACCGTTAAAAATAATACTGGGAAAATGTTGCTTAATAGAAAGAGCATATTTACCGCTACATATATGCATGCCGAATATTTGAGGGTTTCCCTTTTGCATTCTCTTTCAGCTGATAAGAATGCTAGCGGACAACGAATTTTTTGGTGGTATAAGTATTTTGACGAAAACATCATGAATGTGTTCAACTTATATTCAAATTAAGCCGCAATCTGCTACAGATCAATGGAATAAGTCGGTCAAGACCACAATCAGTGCGCTGTGCACGGACTGTTCGGCGACGTTTAAAAGAACCATTCCCTAGATTGGCCTTAGCAAAGTATCATTTGCAAAGAAAGTTTTGGAGAAGCGTTCTACTATGGACAGATAAAAGCTCCTTTGAGTAAAACCTATCAAAACAAAAGATTTTTGTAAGGCTGCCACAGATACGAAGGCAAAATAATATTACCGTTTGTCAAAAAGTAAACAATGGTGGAGGCTCTGTCATGTTCTGGGAATGCATTGCTTACATTATGGGTTGAGTGAGTTGGTTCCCATTTAGGGCTCGATGAAGCAAGCACAATATTTGATTACCCTAAAAGACAACGCTTTCCCTTCTGGAGACAACCTGATTGAAGAATCTTTTATTATGCCACAAAATCAGGATGACATCCAAATTTTAAGAAGAATGTTGGTGTTACTCTTCTGAACTGGCCGCCCCAAAGTCCAGACTTGAATGTGATCGAGAACGTGTGTTGTCTTATGAAACGTAGAAGAATTGCTTCCTTTCATAAAACCAAAGAAGAGATCATTTTCGAAGTTGCTTTCATTTGGAACGAGATATCTTTGCAGGTCCTTCAAAATTTAGTGGACTCAGTTCCAAGTCGTCTTCAAACAGTTATTGACATCAAGGGGGGCTATACTATTAACTCTAATCACTTTCTTTAGTCTTGTTATGAAGTAAGCTTTGTTTAGTTAATAATAATCACTCGTCAAAATACTTATGCCAACACATGAAAATTACTTTAATTTATTTCTTTTTAAGTTCTTATGAAAAAAATTTCATTGTATTATTTTTAAGTTTGTATTAGCAATAAGTAAAAGTGAAAAAAAATATCGTGAAGTTCTATTAAGCCAATTAAAAGTTAAATAAAAAAAAGCATAAATTTGTTTTCGTCAAAATAATTGTGCCGTCTAATGTATATACCTATGTATTTAATATTCTTGCTTACGAAAACTAATCAAAATTATTCCAAACTGTTTTCAATAAACATAAAAGTTTGATGTGCGCTATAACTTTGTGTGTTTTAATTAAAAAATGAGCATTTTGCACTGTAACAAAAATATTTGCGCTATTTTCCACGGTACTCTAAATGTTGTAAACTTGATTTAATAAAGTCTAGCTAACTATTTTGATTTTGGATTATTATTGTTTTAATTACATTAAAAATTTAATGCATACCACTAGTTTACAAATTTCAACATTAAAACGACATTTACAGCTTTTTGGAGTAATTTTGGTGCGGTGAACACGAAAAATATACTATTTGTTTTTTTTTATCATTTGGGCTTTTAAACTAGACAACGGTATATTTGTGTTTTTAGATGTATGACTTTATTTAAATCAGCGTGCCGATCGAAATGTACAATATATGTATGTAACGCTAGAAAAGTGATTAACATTTAACGATCGAATGATAAATTATGGAATTGTTGCTGATGAAGTGATGGGTTTGTTGGAGCGCTATACCTAAAAGTTGTGCGGGATACACCTACTGATATACCTATATATGTGAAGCTCACGTTGCTAACCATATGAAATTTCAAATTGTTATTCACTGTTTTTACGTTTCCATACAAAAAATCAAAAGTTGTCGGTGCGTTTGTATGGGGACCGATCATACAGGAATTTAGCTAAATATTTCAAAAAATGATACAAGAAAAACACAGAGAAACAGACATAGAACAACTCTTCTCGTCGAGCTAATCAAGAATATTTATATATTTATATATTTTATGGGGTCTACATTTATTTCTATATGGCATAGTCACATGGGGAGAGAGGGCGAAACTAGTTACAGTCACGAGGGAATGAAACTCCATACAAAGACTAACATGTACAAGTATACGAGTATGCATCATTGGCGCAATGCAATTCCAGTATAAAACTAAGGAAACACTCCTAAGACTTTTAGTTGACGGAAATAAAGTTACCTCAATTTACTGTCAGAAACGTCTCTCTATATGGACAGAGGGAGAAACACTAGTGTCCATGCCAAGAGTCGAGAAAACAAGGAGGAAAGTCTTTAATCAGAACTTCACCATCAAATGGTCCGTTAAGAAGGTTTGGACGTGGGAAAGGTTATATGCGTTAAAACCACATACGATTAAGTGGTACACGAATGGATCTTTGACCATAAAAGGAACTGGTCTAGAAGTCGAAGGCCACAGATTAAACCACTGAGAATTCTTGGGCAGATATACTAGTATGTATATTTAAAACTGAACTGTGCGCTATAATTAGATGTGCACAGTGTAATTTAGAGCAGCCACACTGAGTAGGGCTTTCGTCACTTGCGTGGACTACCGTCCACAATGATAGAGGCTATCGCAATTGTGAGATAGCTATTCTATCAGAAAGTCAGGCGGGGTGTTAAAAACATCCAGTGCAGGAAGCACTTATAATATTGGAAAAACTTGGCGAACACAGCACACAATAATATAGTAGGAATTGAGCTAGTCGACAGTCTTGCCGAAAAGGAGCGGGGCGGCAACGCCAATTGTAAGACCAGCCTTTTTGTGGCACTAAGACAAGCAAAAATATTCTAGCGGGCTTCGACCCGCGCAGAGCAAGAGCAATGCTTCAACTAGGAAGAAACCAGTTGGGAACATTGACAGGATTACTAACAGGACACTGTCGACTGAGGAAACACCTGTGTGTGATGGGTGTATATAATTCCCCATATTTTGCAGATTTTGTGATCATAAGGAAGAGACTACTCTTCATATCGTTGCAGAATGTGATGCAATAGTCAGTAAAGATTTCAAATGCGTTGTCGCCGTAGAACAACTGAAAAAATTAGATGCTAGGATCATACTAAGGTTTATTCAACAAGCTGGACTAGAGTAGGACTTTTAATAATAATAATAATAATAGTAATAATAATAATAATAGTAATAATAATAATAATGGGGTCTACAATTTCTTCTTTAATGCATTACAAATTTTCTCACAAACTGATCATACCATTGCACACTAGTATGTTTGAATGATATGGGAATTCGAACTTGGGGTAGTCGAATTACTTGTTACAACAATAAGTAATTATAATATCTGAAGTAAAAGGTACTTAATTAAGAAAAATGTATGTAATCTGTTATAAATTGCATGGAATTTGAACATTCATTTGCTGTAACTCAGTAATTTTTCAATCGATCAAAATGACATTTCACTCGGCATGCTGATTTAAGTAAAATTATACATCGAAAAACACAAATATAACATTATCTACTTGAATGGCCTAAATGAAAAAAAAAGTTGTATGTTTTTCGTGTACAGTACACTTAAATTACTCCATATAAAATGTAAGAGACAGTTTCTATTTTTCTTTTTTTGCAGTAAACTTGTAAACTAGTGTTATGAATTTGTTGCAAGGCGTCCTCGAAATGACTCGAAACAATAATTAAACAATGTGTTTTAACAGTTTGTCTCAACAATAAATCATTTTCTCATACAATATATTAATAATACTTATCTCTTAGATTTTAAATTAATATTTATGTTTCATCATTAATTTTATGTATTAAGTATTTTACTTATCGGAAGCTATTTAAAATGGCACTGCAGTATTTTTTCATATTTATAAGGTGGGAAAATCAATTAGAATATATCTTGCATATTCATTTATCTTTGTTTTTTTTTTATTTTTATTTTTTAACAATATTTTTAATATTCTCATTTGTTAGTACTATATATCAGCACTGTAAAGGAATGATTCAAATTTGAATGCACGTGTGAATCATTCAGGCATTGTATTAAACATTTTTGAATAATTCAAATAGAACGATTCGAAAAGTACAATTCATTTTGAATGATTCAAATTTCAATTCAATAAAAATTTGTTTTTTTTTTTCAAAAGAAATGAGTATGCTTTTTGAATTGAAACATAAAAATGTATCATTCTTTTACAGCTCTGGTATATATGTACACTTGCTCGTAAAATTTTACGTACACCACAAAAAATATGAAATTTTTATTTTAATTGCAAATACTTGTATCTCAGCTAACGTTTTATGTATTGCATGAAACTGTGTTTTATTATATAGCTTATTAAATTCTCTTAACTAATAATATTTTTACCAAATTTTAATGCTTTAAACTATAGTTTTAACTCATTTTATGCTACAACATGTCTGAAAAGCATAACCGCAAAAAGTCTGCATACAGGCTAGTTTTTTTTTCGAAGAAAAGCATGTGTTAATAACGGATCGCATAACTCTTTCTCGCCAGTACCTCCGTAAGACGTTTTGGCATGGATTCCACAAGTTTTTTTCAGTCCCATTTCTGCCTTATTATGTCTTTTTTTATATTTTTGGAGCTAATGGTGTGTTAAGTGTTAACGGATTCTGCGTTCGTGTAAGTTCCACAAATGTTCTAGGAATCAGGTCCGTACATTTGGGAAGTGTGCTCAACTGATTTTTTGGATATAACTAGAATGATACATTATTGATTCAATAAATGTTAGTTTCCCAACACCATTGGCTGCCATACACCCCAAACCAAAACTCCTTGTTCGAAAAGTCTGGAAACCTACACATTTGCAAACTTCATGCCCTTCTGCTTATTTACAGCTGAGATATGGGGCTTCTCGATTACGGGCAACTCGACCATGATATCCAGCTTTCTATACCATTCACACATAGTGTTTCAGTTTGTCTCAAAAAGTTTTTAACGCAGTAAAGCAGGCATCGTAGACCACATATTCTTGATCAGCTCGACGAGACGAGCCGCTCGAACCAAGTCAGTCTGTCCGTCTGTATGTTGTTGCGCTTATTTTGGGGACCAATTTTTATGATATCCAGTTGAAATTTAGCACATACACTTCTTTTTATTGCAATTTAATAGAGTATCAAGATTGAACCGCCACGCCCACTTTTTTGGGTAGCCCCCATACAAACCCAGCGCCCAGTTTTGACTTTTTGTAAGAAAAACTTTTTTATTGTAGTCAATATCAACTTAATAATTGATATGGCAACTTTTAGTGAACGGATGCTTGACATATACATTAATGGGTGGGACCCGCACACTTTTTGGGGTAGCCCCCATACAAACATATTGCCAACTTTTGTGTTTTTGTATGAAAACTTCTTTATTGAAGTCCATATTAGGTTAAAATGCAATATGCTGCCTTTTTATGGTCAGCCACTTAACATACATAGACTGAGGGGCGTGGCCCGCCCACTTTTTGGGATAGCCCCCATATAAACACACAGCTCACTTCTTTACTTTTGCATGGAAAACGTCAATGTTAACTTGAAACTCGATATGGCGGCATCTTATATATCTACTACATCGCTTTATACACATCTACTAATGGGCGTGTAACGCCCACTTTTTGGGGTTGCTCCTATTTAAACCTCCACTATTATGTTTTACAATAGTATTTCAAATTTCATGTGAATGGTATTAGAGCTTCAGTTCATGTTTTTTCTTGTTTTTCACTAGTTTTTTTTAAGAGGGATGGACGAGCTTATCGGGGTTTTGGCAGCATGGAACCCTTTGAAGTGTAGTTAGTTACTAGTCTTTGTATTCATGAGTGTGCACTGCGCACTACTTTTCCAATTTATCTATAGCATTTTCGCTCAAGATATTGCTTTAAACTAATTTTTGCCCCAACGGCACAAATTTTTCTTTCCGTTGTTGTGTACGGCGGCGCTATAAACATTAAATTGACACTTGCAATTGATTGAAAAATAATGAATTAAATCTCCAAAGTGACATAATGATTTTTAAAATTGTTTTTAGTTAACGGTAATTGCATATTTGCTCATTCCATGCGTCTGATGTGTCCATGCTGTACGTAGACTTTTGCGGTAGTGCTTTTCTGACAAGTTGTAAAATAAAATGAATTATAACTATAATTAAAATTCAGCAGAAAAGTTTGATTCAATACATAAAACCTTAGCTGAGATATTTGCAATTAAAGTTAAAATTTCAGATTTGGTTTTTTTTTTTTTTTTTTTGTGGTGTACGTAGATTTTTGCGAGCAATATATATTTATATTTTTAAATGCTAGTTTTTTTTTTGTTTTCAATTATTTTTCTCAGTTAATACAGTACTAAAATAGTTTTTTTTTGTTTTTTTTGTTTTTAATTTTTGTTATACTTTTTATTTATCTTACTAAATCTAGTATATGCATTTCTTTTATTGCATTAAAAGCTTAATATTTTTTTTTGTTTTTGTTTTAAATTTATTATTTTATTTTGTTTGTTGTGTATATAATAATTTCTAGTCTTTTTAAAAACCATTAATATTATTGCAATTATTTCCATGATTTTGTTTATGTTTATGTTATATATTGTATAATTCCTTTTGTTTTTCTTTGCTTTTTTTCAGTTAATGATCCCCAAATGTGTCGCTGCAGACATTATATTTATATATATATATACTATATATGTATATATAGTTTTTTATTTTAATTGTTTTATTAAAAGTTTTTGTGTTTCGTTCTTAAAAAAGTTGTTAAAAAGTTGTTAGCAGTTATAGTAAGTATCGTATATATGTATGCATGTTGTTTTTATATGTATGTTTTAGTATATAGAAAATAGTTTATAGTTGCGCATTTTTTCGTAGTTTTTTTTTTGACTCAAATTAAAGTTTTAAAAGTTGTCGAAAAGCATTTAATTGGCCATTACAGCGGCTATTTAATTGCTAATAGTTGAAATACAAAGTTTGAATATGCATATTTTGTTGTTGTTGTTGTTTTTGAGGATTTGGTTTTATAAATAATTCATAAAATTTTTTTTTTTAATTTTTTATTTAATACTTAAAAAATACATGATTATATTTTTTTTTATTTTTCTTTAAAACTTCTTCTTTTGTTTTATTTCTAAGTTTTAATTTGTTCATTTATTTAATTTTATTTCTCATTTTTTAAATGTTACACAATACATATTATCATTTTTTTTGAGTGGGAAGCGTTCGATTTTGGTTCCTTTATTTTTTCAATTAATATTTATTTTTAATAATCTACTTCTTTCGAATGTATAATTATGCATTTATCTTGGTCAGGTTGATTAATTAGTTAAGTTTTTAAAAACAAATTGAATGCATAATTAATTGTTTTGTTCTATATACTTATTACTTGTAGTATATATAAATAGTTTTTGTTTTTGGTTTTGTTTTTTTGCGTTTTAAACTGAAATTCATTTAAAAAATAGTAGTTTGATTTAATTAAAAATTCAGATTTTCATTTAATCTCAATTACATACACACCTAAAAGCATTAAAAATATAAAAGACAGATGATTTTGTTAAAAATATATCAAATACTATTAATTGCCAATTACACATGGAGAGAGCGCCGGTTCTGCAGTTTAGGTATCTTAAATGTTCCAGAACTTGTATGTATGTATAATTAGTATATAAACCCATCTAATTTATGCATAGCAATTTATTTAAATTGCTTAAATAGCTCAATGTTCGCATATACTAATTGAATAAATAATTAAAATATTTTTTGAAAAGTTTACAGCTACCGAAATATTAATTATGGCCTGGTCACACGGTCTTATATTTACATTACAGATTGCTATAATAGTCGCGCTAACTCTTGTCATCATGACAAAATATTCGTACATATCTCGTCAGCAATGTCGCGCGACATTTTTGGAAATAGTAGATTAGTTCTTGTAAGATTTCCAAGTCGATTTGTTAAGAGTCTTGTGAATTAATGCTAAAAATACTAGTAATAATGACACGAGAATATAAGACCGTGTGACCACAGGCTATTAATGACAAGATAATATGGCAAAACCACTTTGGCATAGCACTTTCGAAAGAGCTCATACGCTACTTACTTCCAGCAGTATGGGAATAGTGTTTTGTTAAATATTGCAGCTATCTATCTAACCGGACCATTGCACTATATGTAATTTGGTCCATTTTTGTGACGAAAAGGTAGTAAAAAGTAAAAAGTTTTTGTTGTTAGAATTTAATAAACATAACCTTAAACTAAATGACTGTTTACTTTGTTTTTATAAAAAGTGAGTAACAGCTGATTACCACGTGATCAAAGCTAATGTTTACGAGCAACGCGTTGCAGGCAGCCTATGCAGTGGTTTTTAATAAGCATTTTTAACCTGTTTAAAAAAAAAAATATGGAAAATAAAAGTAATGGTATGCACACTAAAGGTTAGTCGACAGATCTTAGTTTAATTTTTGATTTAATGCGAAAAACTCATCATTGTGACTTAAGCTAAAATTAAATTTTTTTTTGCTCATAAACTTGCAGTTTGGATAAGCTTTATAAATGTTGGCCGTATTTGGCCGCGTTTTGTCTATCAGAGACATGTTAAATGGAAAATTTTGAGTTTAGTTCATTAATTTCATGTTGCAATTTTTTGAAGTTTTTTGAGTTATGTCATTTTTTCGTAGGCAACCTCCGTTTGCTGTATAACAAACTTGCGAAAAAATGGATTGATGTAAAATGCAAAGAGATGAAGAACGATGTTGTGTGTATACACTTTTATTATTGGTCAAGTTGGAAATGTAAATATTTTGAATGAGGAAGAGTCGTCATTGAAAGAGGGAGAGAGAGAGAGAGAGAGTCCGAACTTTCTGTAGATATTTTGGCTGAGAGATGGAACAAGTCCCACAGAAAGATACAAATGCTACAATGGTACGGAACCCTTCGTGCGCGAGTCCGAATCGCACCTAGCCGGTTTATTATTTTAACTTTTTCCACATTTCTCAAATTCAGCGTTTCATTTTTCGTCATTTGACTCAGATAGATTTTAGTATAGCATAATAAAGGTGCATAAACATGGGTTTAAGCGTCGAATAATATTTGATATTGCTTCAAGTCTAAAAGTAGACACTAAATACAGAAGGCTCCTATAAATATGCAGCATTGCATTTAACACTCTCGCACATACCGACCTTGATTGGTATGTGCGAGAGAGAGAGATATGGAGAGAGAGAGAGAGAGAAATAGAGCGAAATATCCGCTAAAAGATCACATTTGTTGTATGGGAGCCCCCTTAAATATTTATTTTACTCTGTTTTTTAGTATTTGTTATAGCAGCAACAGAAATACATCATATGTGTAAATTTCAACTGTCTAACTATCACGGTTCACGAAATACAGCCTGGTGACATGCGGACTGACTGCGAAGTCTTAGTAATAGGGTGCCGTTTTACCCTTTGGTACGGAACCCCTTAAAAAAAAAAACTGAAATATTTTTAAACAGAGCCTTTTCGAAATTTCATTTTTTTTAAATATTTTGCGAAGGCGAATTCATTAAAAATTGTTGCGGTTTTCACTCTGTGTATAATTTAGTGATTTGCACACACTTGGCACTGAGGTTTATCAAATTTACTTTGCTCAATATCAGGCCGGAGAGATAATATGTAATTACTTTTCTAGAAAAAGTAGCGCAAATCTGAAAGTAGTATTAAAAGTAAAGTGATTTGTAATGCTAAAGCTAATAAATAGTAAGAGTATAGTCCAGTCATTTGGTAGTTTTACTTGGAAAGTTTTCCGGGAGTGTTGCAAATTGGTGATTTTATATATTTCGACATGCTCTTTCCGAATTTCAACTTTGCCACCTCGTATTTTTGGAAAAATGGCGCCTAAAAACAGTTTTTTGATAATATATCCTTTCTGACTCATTTTAATAAATTAAACTAGAGAAAATTTACTATAATTTATGTAGTAACCTTTTTTTTTTTGTTAAAAATTTTCGTACGACGCATTGAAAAACCGGCTTATTAGAGTAGTCTTACGCAGGTATAAAGGCCTTTGCATCGGGCCCCCATTCTCTTTTCTACGAAACATCTGCCGACAGAGTTCAAGTATTCTGGCTGTGGCTGAATCATCAGTATACATGTATCGTTGAACTAAACGGTGTCGTACACATTCTGAGAGCCTACCATGGCTACTAAGGAAGTTAACTGTTTTCCATTGCAAGGAAGTGAAGTGATTGAAATGAAGGAAAAAAGATTGGAGACTTTTCGTAACTCAAGTGTTCGAAGACAGGACAACAAGGGCAAACTCTTGGAAGGACGGAAATCGATCCACGTACCCAACATTCTTATTCAGAGATCATTGTTTTTTGTGCGCTGCTGAGATAACAGCGGAGTTTATAGCGCTTCTGCGATCGTAATATTAAGTACAGCATACGTAAACTATCGATGAAAGACAGTATTTCAGAACTTGCTAAAGCTCGTAATAATAATTGTTGTCGAGCGAATATTGAGCGTCTCAAGAATGTCACTGATTTGATCGCAGCCGATGCACAGTATCACAACTCGTGCATGAAAAAAATGTATCAAGCACCACCGACACAAGAAATTAAGAAAGGAGGTCCGTATGCAGACGAGATGTCAGCTTTCGCTGGACGAACTGATGAGCAAAATTGAAGGTGATTACCGCCCACACATAAAAAGCACAACTCCAAAATGGCGGCGCGAGCGACAAAAATACGGGGTGGCAAAGTTGAAATTCGGAACGAGCCTGTCGAAATATATAAAATCACCATTTTGCAAAATTCCCGAAAAACTTTTCAGGTAACCTCTTATTTGAGCCCCAAATGACTGGACTCTAGTATACTAAATTAAAGAACCTAAACCGCAGAAAATCATTTCGTCTCCCTTGTGTTATTTATAATATTATCATCAATCAGCATCATTTCATTCAGCGTTTTGAGTTTAATTTCTTCTAAAAATTCGCTTTAAAATTTTTTAATTCGTTTCAATCTAAAATGTAGAGAGTGAGTATTTTAGTATGTATAATATTTGCTTGCTAAAATATGCATATTTGCGTTAAGTAATGCTTTTTTGTTGTTCTTGTTCTTCGAAATTGTAAGTAGTAGTATGTGTAGTATTTATTTTCATTTTTGGTTTTTTTTTTTGGTTTATTTTTTTTTTTTATCGAAAAATTCAATAAAAACATCTTCCAATAGTTAAAATGTAAAAATTTCATTAAAAAAGGTACTGCTCAATTCTTTCTTTCAATTTTTACTAAATAGTATGCTAAAATTGTAATTTGCCACTTAGTCGAGTATCATTTTTTTTTTTTTTTTGTTTGTATTAATTTTTTTTATATATATATTTTGGTTTTTGATTTTCAAAACTACAATTAATATTACAATATTAAAACTGAAAGTTGTTCTCTATGCACTTCACACATAGAAAAAAATTAACATCCTACATTATTAGTATAAATACTTTCATAGTTGAGCCTTTGCTTTGTTTGAAGACAACATCTTCAAACAATTTTTGTTTTTATACATTTTTTTGTATTAATATTTTGATTTTTTTTGTTTGTTTGTTTTTAACTTATTAATGTTTAGTCTTATATAGTAATATAATTCAGCTAAAGCACCATTTCATAAATATTTAATTCAAATATATGTACTCTGTTTTTATACTCTATACACTTTATATACTATATTGTATATGTACTTGGTATGCATTGTAAATTATTGTTTATATATAGATTTTTTCTTTATTTTGTTTTTTTTTTATAAATGTTTTACACAAGCATTTTTGATTCTGTTAAGTTTTGATTGAAGCGAGTTTCATGTAATTTTATTCATTTAATTCACTTTTTTTTTTAATTTATTTTAACGCGTAAGGTTTTTTTTTGCTTTTACAAAAGGCTTTCTATTTCATAATATATCTGTGTATGTGTATACATATATAAATAGTATCATATATATATATATATATATATATATATATATATATATATATATATATATATATATATATATATATATATATATATATATATATATATATATATATATATATATATATATATATATATATATATATATATATATATATATATATATATATATATATATATATATATATATATATATATATATATATATATATATATATATATATATATATATATATACATATATTTTTCAAGCTTAAAATAATTTTAAGCCAAAAATGTTTACAAGCAAACTTGGGTTTAAACCAAAAATATAGAAACCGTTCTACCATGAGGCCTGTCTGTTGTTTTGAACTTATACATCGGAGGAGCTTGCTACACACAATGCGTTTTACAATTACAATTTTAACAGCTTTCAAAAAAAAATCGTAATATTTCTTGAAATAATACTGTTATCAATAGCATAAACTATATAGTTACAAGCCATTGAAAATGGTTTTATTATGTTTCAACAAGTTACCTTCTTAAATACACTGCAAGTCATAGGTTAGGCGCACCAACTTTTTTTTTTTGACTTGATAACGTCTATTAAATCGATGAACGCCGCCAAATACGAAAGAGCCATGCCCCCCACGTTCCGCCTGAAGGCGGCTTGTGTGTGTGTTTGCGTATTAGTATTATTATTATCTAGCGCGCGGTGGGGTGCGGCTATATGTCATATACGATCTTGTTATTGTTGTACTTGTGGCTGCTGTTGTTGTTATTTATTATTGCTTTACCACTCTTTTAGATTGTAGATTTGTTGTTGTTGTTACATTTTATATGCGTAAATATATTGAATTGCTTATTTAATATACACTCAAAAATACTTGCTGCGCACACAAGCACACAAAAACACGTAGACGAGCCGAACATTAAGAGCGAGAGAGTGTTTGAGTAGGAGCGCACTAATGTAAATGCAAGCGTGAGGGGGCGAGTTACAGCGATTAAATATGCACGAGTAATATTTATTTGTAGTTGTATTTAATTGAAATATTTTTTTGTGTTTGATGCCGGCAACGCCAAACTATATAGAAACGCGTTTTATCTTTTTCTCTCGTAAACGTAAACCTTTCAATTGTTCAGCGTACAATCAGAAATGCAAAACATCTTAAGCGTCTAAAAATGAAGAAAAAACCATCTCTGAATGCTATACGCAAAGAAAAACGGCTTCAATATGCGAAATAATGAATACATAACGTGGATTGTTCAATCTGACACTCGACTTAATGATTGGCGTTCGGTTGTCTTTACTGATGAAAAACGTTTCAATTTAGATGGTCCTCATGGCTTTCAATACTATTTTCATAATTTGCGAAAAGATGAGCAGTATTTAAGCCGCCATCACAGCCGAGATGATGGAGTCATGGTGTGGGGTGCCATCACGTTTTATGGAA
Source organism: Leucophenga montana (assembly GCA_035044765.1). NCBI lineage: Eukaryota > Metazoa > Arthropoda > Insecta > Diptera > Drosophilidae > Leucophenga > Leucophenga montana. The sequence continues at coordinate 189,450 of JAWNNQ010001745.1, forward strand.
CAATTGATTTAATTTTTATTGATCAGAAGATGAACGGTGAGCGCTTCTAAACATTGTTGGAGTCTGTATTTCCAAAACTAAAATATTCTCTTCGTACCAATCCCATGGATTTTTCAACAAGATAATGCTCCTATTCATAACGTTCGAGTAGTAAAGTCATTTGTTTCGCGTCTAAACGTTAATATCATGACTTGGCCAACATATTCGCGAGACCTTAACGTAATTGAAAATGTTTGGGGCTGGCTTACACGGAAAGTATATGCTGAAGGGGGCAAGCAATACGAAGATAAGGAAACATTAACTGCAGCAATTAAACTTGCTTGGAGCGAGATTTCGCTGAGCTACATAGATTGCCTGTATCATTCTATGAAGGACCGGATATATGAAGTTATTACGAAAGGTACATCCTTCACCGTACTTGCCTGATTTGGCTCCGTGTGACTTTTATCTATTTGGAAATCTTTATTTGCCGATGAAAGGACACCGCTATGAGGACATTGAACTCATTCAAAAAACGTCGGTCGGCATTCTCAAGGACATTCCGAAAAATGACCTAAAACACTCATTCGATATGCTTATTGACCGTGCAAAACGCTGTATCGAAGCACAAGGAAACTATTTCGAATAAAAAAAATCACTTTTGCAAAATATTAAATTTTCGTTGTTTTTTTCGAACAGTCCTGTTTCTTTTCCGACACACCTGGTAGATGAAGAAGTGGAGCTACCCGTCAAAAAAATCGTTTCCTATCATGCCGCGAAAACGTATCCACAAAAAAATGTTGTAAGACTATTATCGAGTGCAGCTGACTAAAATCTATTGAATTAACTTATCAACAATGTGCTTTAATTACAGGTCCAAAAATGTTCAATTATATAAAATCGGAGTTTTGAGGTTTTCCATACTAAGGCATTCGGTTATATGTATGTACATACTTCAAAAAAATTGGTAATTAACTTTACACAAAGAATAGTCCTAGCACAAAATGCAGGACTATCCAATCAATTGGTGTTGAACATGAATTGAATAAACTGTACAATTTTGTAACGAGCCAAAAGACTGTAAGACGACGAAATGAAACAGATTTTGCTACTACAATAAGTAACTTTAGCCATTTCAATTACTCAAATTTCAATGAAAATGAAGTCTAGGGCATTTGAAACCGCTAAGAAATTTTTACATAAGCTCTATCATTTTGAAAAATAAGTATTGTGGCTAGAAGAAAGTAGTTTTAATTCCATAGCAATCCAAAAAGTTTACTGCAGACTTACTAAAGCTGTACGCAAAAAGTAACTCTTGTTTGACAATGAATGTCTCGCGATGTGGACACTTCAATAGCTTTGGAGATCTGGTATTTATAACTGAAACATTTTTTAAATCTCAGATGATAAATTACTTGAATACACCTTCACATTTTCCAGTAGAACATTGCATCATGTCATACAGCCATATTCATTTTAAATTATTTAATTATATAGAAGTGAATACTATGGATTGGTCATCCCAAAATCAAGATTTAAATACAATTATTATTGTTTAGGCCTGTGTAAACCGAGAAAGAGAAGTGCATTGTTGAGAAGAACATGCGAAGAAACAGTCGGTAACGTCAAGCGACTATGGAAGCAAATTTATGCAGAAATTCTCAAGAATATTATTATACCGTTACCACACTGTTTGCAGAAAGTTGTTCATACCCAAGGAGTATACACAGCTTTGTGAGTGGGACATAGTTTCGTTTTCTGAAGATTGCTAATGTATAAACTGGTTTTTGTAGTAAAACTCGTTTTACAGAACAAGTTTGAAAAGGTAGGATGGAAAAAAATTTTCCCATATATACTTTGACCTTTTGAAAGATAACATTTTTCCTCAGTTAAACCACCACCCCTCCCCCCTTTTTGAGACAATTTTCTGAAATCGACGAATCATACAAAAAATTCGCAAACTATCGTATGAAAAAAAAAAAAAATGTTCCACCATATAACTTTTCACGCAATTTTCCCCCATCGGATGAAATCAAAATTTCATCCATATAAACTTTGGCCCCTTTTTACCCATTGAGGTGAAATTTTGCAAAATTGGCGAACACGTATCTAATTATTTGTTCTGTGTTTGAAATCGATCGGATAAAAAAGTAACTATTCACGATATAACCTTTGAGCCGTTTTCTTTCCTTGAGACGGAATTTCCCAAAATCCCGCCGTAGTGAGCGCTTTCACCATAAAAGAAAACTACTGTCCAGAAATCAGCTTTCTAGCATTAGCGGTTTCCGCGTTGCCTTGATTATGAATGAATGAATGAAATAGTCAGGCCAAGCATATGTAAATACATACCACTGGCAAAATAAACGCCATATCTATGGCGTAAAACTTCTTATTAGAATCAAAACCAACTTGAAATGTGTGGTGGTGGCTTTGTATGAAAAATGGCTTCATTTGGCTGAAAGAAAGTGCTACACCCACTGCACTGGGAGACCACAACACACACTTTGCAGTATAATAAGAACACAAAACCGGCCTATAGTCTCACACTTTAGAGTTCAAAAAATGTATGTTTTAGTTAGATGGATGGCTAGATGTAGACATGGTTAGAGATCGCACTGTTTAGAAATAAATAGTTTAACTTAATCTAATACATACATGTTTTTAAATTATGAATGAAGGATATTGAAATGTGCATTCTCCGTATAACTGAGGATGAGTTTGACAGTTGGTACTAGATACATAGATTTTTCGATATCATATCAACAATTATACTTCTTCTTGCTAAAAGTAATAGTAAATACAATGTTATTTCAAGTAGCCAATTGAAATATTAGAGGTACTAGCGGAAGCTTTGCTACCCAAAGCGTAATGTTATTATTGTTATTGAATAATCAATCTGAACTAATACAGTTGCGCGCCCAACCAATGAAATTTTACCTTACCACAAACACTTCGCTATGTAAATTTAAAATAAATTAGTATTTATCAAACAATTCGAATAATTAAATCGAAATCGATTTCATTAAAATGATGCATTTTGTTTACTTTCAGACGTATTATGCGATTTAATTTTACTCAACGTTGATATTATGCAATTTAAGAACCAATTTCCAATTGAAATCAAATCACAAAGTACTTCTGAAAGTGACCAAACGGACAATCATTTCAATGAAATCGACTCCAATCAAATTATGCGGCTAGAAATCTAGAACAGTGTATTATTTAAATAGTTTGTATTTGTATTATATGCAATTGTAAAACGCATTGTAGTTAGTGATGAATTGGATTGTTTAAACAATTTGCTTGAATTAATTTGGATGTGTTAGCACTAGCTGCTCCATAATTAGCTCTACTACTATAGTTTCCCCGTGCTTTTACTTAAACAGACAATATTATCATCAATGCTACAATAAAATCCCTGTACGGTATTTTGTATTATTTTTTTGGTTTTTCTTTTTACAATATAATTTTGTTGTTATACTTATTAAAAAACATTTTTTTTTGCGCTGCAACACAGTTTCGCAAAATATTTGCCTACAAAAATAAACACTATGACTAATAAAAAATTAATAACAAATGGCTTTTCGATTATAGATTATGGCATAAAGATAAAAGGTTAAAAGGTAGTATAAGCAAGACAGAGAGAGAAAGAGAGATAGAGAGAGAATTAGTTATTTAGGAGTCAAAGTGTGATTGATTTGCATTTAAAATGTGTGTGTTGTAGTAGTCTGTATTTGCTTATTTTCTTGTGATTTCGATTTCTTCTACCAAAGTTGTGTAATTAGTTATTTGATTGTATTCATTTTTAAATTCGTTAAATTTAAATTGATATAGACTAATGTATTAATAATTAAAATAAAATTAATAATGACAAAATAAAAAGTCAAATCAAAAAGCATTTTTTATTAAGGTATGTGTATATGTAAGTATATAATGTGTTTTGGCAAGTTAACCCCACCAAATGAATACAAATTTTCTTAATACAAAATGCAACAAAAATTAAAGCTTCTCTTCCAAATTGGTAGAACATAAAAAAATAACAATTTCGCACCATAAAAATATGTTTTTTTTTTCACAAAAAATAAGCACTTATATAACTATCTTGTGTGTGTTCAGCAATAATTTCAAGTACAAAAAGTATAAGCGAAAACCTAATGCTGAGTTTTTTTTTTGTTTTAGATTTTTTCGATTTTTTTTTTTTTTTTTTTGTTGCTAAAAAATAAACAATTTTTAAAACTAAACTTAAAAATTGAAATTTTCAACTAGAAACAAAGAAATTTTAGATTTCCATTGCTAATTAATAAGAAACAATAAAATTTCAAATTAATAGCAGCATACGACAAAGAAAAAAAAATAATAATAATAATAACTATAATACAGCGCAATAACAAAAATTAAAGCAAAGCAACTAAAAAAAAAAATAATAATACTATACATATGTATAAATAAATAACAAAACAAAAAAAAAATAATAATAATAGACCGGCTGTTCCGGTTTCCGAACCCGAACAAATTGTTTGGTAGGCATTTCCTACAAATTGTTTGTTTTTCACTACTAAAAGTATTTTGTAAATTCATTTCACTTGGTATTGAAAATATACTCTTCATGGTGACAATTCCAAGTGTATTCAAATCGCAATATCTTACAGAGCGTACACTTCCGTGCAATTTATTCGGTTTCGAAAACGGCAACGGCAGCCAATAATAAACAAAAACATATAAATTAGCATTCTTAGCATCTCAATAACGACAAAAAAAAAAAAAGTATATAGGAAAAAAAAATGCTCTTACTTTATAGATAGATCAAAATTTTTGCTTAAAATTAATAAATTGCAAATCAAAATTTTATACTTATATGCTTCAACAACATGTGTGTTAAACCTCAACTGTTTCATCCTGCTGTACTCTGTAGTGACAGAGCATTTGAATGCCAGCTTCAAATGCTGATATGTGAGAATGATTATCGAGAAAAAATGGCGAGAAGAAATTTTCTTAAAAATATATACATATACATCTCTATTGCATACTTTTGTCGTTGTAGTAGTTGTTGTGTAATAGTGGTAGTATGTTTTTTAGGTATGTATATAAAAATTTTGATACATTATTCATTAATTTTGATATAGCGACATTTACACATAATTGTTAGGCCTAACGGTTTAACTGTATAAAATATATATCATGTATAATAACTCGTCGTTCTTTAAGTTAAGTGTTTTACGCGAGTTATATCAAATCAAATATGTTTTCAAAGCCGATTTTGCCGAAAAAAAGAAACTAATATCAATTTCAAGTATTTGTTAACGTAGGAGAGAAAGTTAAAGAAGAATCTTGCTTAAAAAATTCATTTAAAGAAAGAGATTCATTCGTTATAGACAACATCCGTGAGAGATTCTTCTAAATCAGTTGATTGTTGCAACAAACAACAAATGCGCGTTGCAGTTAAAGCACAACGTTGGCTCAGATCGACTGTTGCTGTTGTTGCTGGTGTTGCTGATAATTGTAAAGCGATTGTGCTACAGCAGTAGCTGCTGAGTTGGTCAACAGATTCATGTTCGATTGTTGCTGTTGCTGCTGCTGTTCTTGTTGTTGCTGCTGCTGCTGCTGTTGTTGGCTTGCTTTTTGCTGTTGCTCGACACTCATGCTATTAGTTGATGATGATAGCGACACCATTGATGATGATGGTCCAATACCGACCAAAGTTTGCGATTTAGAATTACGCGTCAAAGGTTTGTGATTCTTAACGCTATCGCAAGAATGCTGCCATTGCCAACAGCTGCGACAAAAGTATCTGCAAGTATTTATGTAAAAGTTGAAACATTTGAAAATTGTATATAAACAACAAAGCATTTGTATGACTCACCTGAAACAAGATAGCTCACGGCAATAGTACGGACCATGCTGTACACCGCAAATTGAACACAAAGCATCTTCCAAATATGGATCGACCTGTACCTTCTTTGTGAATTTCGTTGTACGTATCTCAATAAAGGCAGCTGACACAGCCTTCATGTACGAACGAAAATTGCTAAAGGTTACGCGACCCGAACCAATCGGATACTTGTACTTGTCCGTATCAATGCCAGCATACAAGACACCGTCGAAAAGATCATCCATTATTTTTGACAAACCCTCTGCGGTCAATTTACCGTGCAGTGCGCCAACAAAGACTGTCTTTGTGGGATCTAGCTTCTGCGAACTCGATTTGACATAGTTTGAATCCGCAATGATCCAGGGTATGACCTCAACCTGCAAAGTGTATGTATTAAATTTAGATACGTAAAGAAAATAGTAACTTTAAATAGCGCAAATACAATATACATATGTATCACTTGGTACCGAAAAGCAAAGTGCTGTGGGCGCTTGGCTTGACTTCTTGGGCTAATGATAAGGAGTTGATTATTACCATCTATAAAACTATTGTACGATCTATTGTTAATTATGCAGTTCATATTTGACCTCCTTACATCAGTAAGGTTCAATAATAATGCCAGAATATAGCGTCCTATTTACTGCCACTGGTTGCTTACAAATGAAACACATACACCATCTGCAAGAGCAAGCAATGATGCTCACTATTCGACATCATACTGAGTTGCCATCATGACTGTTGTGTACGTAACGGTATAAGATGGTAAAAAACGAGTATAATCTCGATTCGCACATTAAGACTAAATAGAGGAGCGCCTTATATAGGGCACGAACGATTGCTGTCCTGTGTGAGGTCAGTCGCCGCTTAATACGACTCACTTCCTCAACTGTCCTGTGGATCTATGAACGCGTCCGTGGCATTCTGGCATTTCTGGCATTAATTTTTCAATAAATCATTATCATCATAGTGTATCTAAAAATATTGATCTTGGTACAGCCCATAGGCTGTTACAACTAGGACACACAATATGCTTGTTTTAAGCTGCATATATCCCAACCGAATAACACGATTTTTGTTTTAAAGTGGACCGTTTTCATAGGATGAAGACGGGCGTTTTCGTTTATCGTCATATGGGACTTTTATTGCTTTAAAATTTTCAACATACATATAAACAAAAAGCAAACACATAATCACTTTAACCCTATTTTTTATGGACATATTCCAAAATGTTCATGCACATTGCACCGCTTTAGTCAGCCACTGATTTAAATTCTTAAGTACCAAGCAAAAATTATTCCTTGTCGATTCGACTACTACACTCGCCAGACCAACAAACTTTTAATCTGCTAACCAGAAGATTACACAGCCACACAAAAAAAAAACCTTTCGAAAACGAATCCAAAGTTCATTTACCCCATCATGTTATTTTTTTGACAGAACATCCAAAATAATTCCAGATCGGAATACTCTAAGCGGTAGCCCTCAAAGATAACCGGCCCCCATTCTTTAGTTTTTATTATGCAATTTCTTTGTGTCTTTGGTGTTAATTAAGCTAGAAACGCCAATTTTGGTATATCGTCAATTGTAATAAAAATATGGCGGTTTAAAAGGTAGTAGAAACTATGCAATGCAAGCGAGAGTGTAGTTTATAGTTACTTACATCTTTTGACTTAATCCGACGTGAAGATATCTTGAAGAAATAATTACTGCCGCTATGCGAATCATCAACTTGCAAAACGCATGCAGACAACAACGCCTTCACTTGCTTATCCGACTCAAATATAATATAGACATAGCCCTTAGGCTGTGCAGCCTGTTGTTCCTTACCGGGCCATTCAACTCTAAAAGAGAATGATTAGTATAATTTGTATGTAGGCGTATAGTATAATATTGTGACTTGAGCAACATTACTTGATCGAACCAAATGGTTTGAAGATCTGTATTAACGACTGCTCGCTAATGTCCCACGGTATGCCACCAAGAAATACTTTGGGTGAGTAGTTGAGCATACGATGCGAGCGCGGCGGCAACTGACCACTCCAGGTGCAAGTAGCATCACAGAGAGCAGCTGAGCTGCGATGAAATTTTGCAACGCGATCGAGATGTACATCGTTCATAGTATTTCCCATACCGCTGCTGCTAACGCCGCTGCTACCGATTAGGCCATTCACGTTGTTCATATTTGCCGTATTCATGCCAACTGCTACGCCATTACCTACATTGGGCATCTGTGCTGTGTAGCTCTGCAGAAGCTGATTGAGAAGCGGCATTTGCTGCGTTTGCGCCTGCAATAGCTTCAGCGTATTGATGCGTTGTAAGTTCTGCAATTTAGCTAATTCCATATCAACGCTGGTGAAATTCTCCAGACCGGTGTTGCTACAATCGTTATTCAAGCTGCTACCATCATAGTTGTTTGGCAACGATGTTTGATTATGATCAAAGTTAAGATTTAAGGGCGAAAATTGCTGCGATTGCTGTGCATGTTGCTGCTGCTGTTGTTGTTGGTGCTGCTGCTGTTGTTGTTGTTGTTGTTGTATATTGCTCACCAGTTTGCCATTACTTACGGATAACAGATTCTATATAGACAACAATTTTTTGTAAGTGGTGCTAAGACGAATATTTAAATTCTATACATACAATCATCTCAATTAGATTTGCATCAGCATGTGATTGATTGCTATTCTGGCTCTCCGGCGAATTAGAGCGACTTGTAGAATTCATACCACCGCCAATCATGCCGCCACTGCCACTTAGTCCATTTATATAGTTATGCTGCTGATAGGCCAACGGTATGGAGTCCAATGAGAGCCCGTTGGCGCTGGAAGAATTGCTGCTGTCGCTGTAAATGCATTTATATACATTGATTGAAAGTAACTGATAACAGCAAGTTAGTTAAAATTATATAAAGAAATAATTTTTACCTGACTAAAGGTGAACTGTGAAAGGATCGATTGTAAATAGATGTAGGCGTACTTGGCGATAAAGGTGCAGAGCAATCGAAGCTGATGTTTCTTTGGAAAGCCTTAAGTGGTGTAGATTGTGCAACAGTGTCAAACTAAAGTTTTGCATTTTTTTTTTCATATTTAGTAATAAAAAAACCATTAAAAAAAAATTAAAAAATTATTTGCAAATATTGGTGGTAAAATTTCAAAGATACAAGTAAGAGACAAAGATAGACAGATATATATATATATATAGAGAGAGAGAGAGAGAGACAAAAGTAGGAGACAAGCACAGTCGACTTATTAGAAATCAGTGCATTTAAGTGCATTTGAATTAAAATTAAAAATGCATTCCATTCAAAACTTTTACACGCAATCGGTGGTGACTTACCTGAAAAAAATCAAAATTCGACTTGGTCGAGAGTGTGCCCGGCGAAACCGAGGACTGCGTTGAGCTAGGTGTGAGCGGTGCGTACATTGCATTGGTGACATTCGATGCATTTAAGCTATCGCCACCGATGCCGCTTGACAGTGGTACAGTAACGCCATTGCTATTGTTGCCGCCAGTCATCAGCAGTTGGCTGCCGACAGAGCCGGCGCCGCTGCCATTGACGGCGCCGCCGCCGGCACTGCCGACAACACCACCGCTGGGCGTCATGATGTTGCCGCTGCCAATGTGGCCGCCACTACCATTGACAATGTTATTAGTCTTGATGCCCAAACCGAGCCAGTCGGTTATTGTGATTGGATCTATAATGAGCAAGAATAGAGAGAGCGTGCGTTATGAGTTCTGTTGAAGGAAAAAATAAATTAAAACGCATGCCAAAGCACTGCATGGGCGTTAGTTTAAATATGCCGTCCACATACATATACATATGTCTCGTATAAGAAAAGTCTTCTTGGCCATTGCATTCAAATTGTCGCAATAAATAAGTAAATATTTACTTCACTCCATTGGAACATCTTTCGCAGCTTCCTTCTTCTTGGATGGCATCATGCGCCGCCGCCTCAATGATATATGCCATCGATAAATCAAATAACTTTTTAAGTATTTCGCAAATACTATTCAAAATATAATAAATTAGCAAAAAACTAGTCTCGACCCAACCCGACCCGACGCTCGTAGGCAGTTCATGTAGGATGCTGTCGCTGATGCTGTAAGGACTCTCTGACTGTTATATGACTTACTATTGCATTCTGTGTTGTCGTAGGCCATGTACAGGCAGTGCTCCGCAAACGACGTCTCGCAGTTGGACTCTATGTTTGGCATTGACCATGTTTGCTCGGGATCCATGTGTTGCTGAGTGCTTTCGGCACTCATCATATATAATACTTATGGATAGCTACACAAAGGTAATACTGCGTAACTACTTGTACTGGAAATTTTACTCGCTTCCAATTTGAATTTTGTATAAATTATGGTTACAGATAGATGAAAAAGCACTTATTATTATTTTTGCTGTTTAATAAAAAACGCGATGGTAGAAAATTTAGCTTATTAAAAACGGAGAAATTTTAATTTTAGAAAACTTTCTTGTTGAATTTTGTTCAAACTCAAATGTTCTTGACATTTATAACAAATTTTTGAACAAATATTCCAACGAAGCAGTGTATGTTTGTTGTGCGGAGAGTAAAATAAGTGACAGTTTTTGACTATACGAAATGAATACGAAATACGACTAGACTATGTTTATGAAATAAAAGTTCAATTTTCTAAAAAAGTTTTTCTTTTGAAAGAATTTTATTTTTTTGACTAAAAGTTGCATGATAAATATAAAGGGTCGTTTAGAGGTTTTGAACTTTGAATTGAATTAAAATTAATAGCATTTCTTACAAAATAAAAAAAAAAAAAATCAATCGCGCTCGAGTATTTCGAGGTGGCGGTTTTTTTTTACAACTTTGTGACTCGCCCATTTCCTTATGCCACGCTCAAATTGTCAGATTATTGAAATATAAACTGTTCTGCATGTACTTAACTAACCTTGTCTTAATCTGTCGCGCTCAACTTTTTCAGATGATCTATTTTTTTTTTTTATCTGACGGGTTGCCCTGAACGCACGTCCCTATATTAAGGGTTCATATATGGTAGGGTTTTCTCCCCATATAATTTTCTGACGCGCTCGAGTAACGCGCAAAATCCCCGCTTGCCGGACTATAGCTCTTATATGCTGATTCTCTATATACAGAATGACGCAAAAAGGACTGTATGGTTTGAATCCGTTACAATTTTTTAATTATTAATTAAGTTATACTATTTATAAATTTTATTGTTAAATGAAGTATGAGGTATACAAATGGGACATTTCATTGACTTAAACATGAAAGATAGCGCCTCGCAAATGATGGCTATTTTGTGATTTACAAATTCAGATGTTATAGAACGATTTCATTACGAATATTGGTCTTGTTTAATAAATTCGAATAAAAAATATAACAAAAGTTCAATGAAAAAGTTGTGACAAATTTGTTTTTGCACCACCGTGTATAAATACGTGGCCATAAATATTGTCTTACCATTTTGTATATTGAAGTGTTGTAGGGACTAATGCGTAGATGCGCACAACAAATTTTCGGCAATTTTGGTTTAAAACTGAATATTAAACTTCACTTAAAACTTAACATCACTTATAATTCATAAATAGTTTTTACAGATTCTTTTTCGTTTATAGAAAATAATGGAGCAAACAAATGAGCATAATATTCGTGTATAATACGGGCCCTACTAATGGAATGAAAAAATTCGGTTGAATTTCGAGTCGGATCTAGCATAAATAACTTACAAATTTACAAATAAATCTGGCAAAGCTTATCGAAATTGAACATTGCTACTGCTAAAATGCATTTTGGTTACTTCAACAGAGTCCAGTTTAGAGTATGAGTTTTTTAATTAAGTCTGATTTCAGAAATAGAACAGTTTATACGCTTAATTTTGGAATAAAAAAATATAGCTATGTATATATATATAAATTGACTTACCATTTATGAATGATATGAGACCATCGCTTACATCACTGTGTCGATTTAATAGATCTTGACGCTGTTCCAATATTGAATTTATGGAATGCTTCTGTAGTATATCTGTACCGGCACCGGTTAACGAACGCATGCTGTTTGCGGTGCAATCATTCGAATCGTACTAAAAATATAGATTGAAAGATATAAATTTAATAAAGACAAAAATTAATAAACTCAACAACTGAAAATGTAATGAAATGTATGCAATCTTATAAGTTTCACACTCATATCTCGAAACATTGTTGAAACATTGAAGACTGAGTTATACCCAGAACAGTTGGCGTTCTGCACAACTGTTTCATTTTTACCTACACTTAGTACATGCCTCCATGTAACGAAATAAGAATCAAACTTCAAATCAAAGAAAACTTTACTATTTATTGTCTTGCATGTACAAAAACCCATTAAGCATGCTTCGGCCCCATCTCTATGCAAACATTCGTTCAACATTCTCACGCCATATACAAGTTGCGGCAGTTGTGAAAAACTAATGAATCGTTTATCTTTTAGGTTGATTCTGCAGCAGCAGCAGCAGCTTCCAGCGTCACAGCTAGTTGCATGCACCATAGTATTGTAGAACAGCCGAGACATACCGACGTCGACGACAACTACAACAATGACGATGACTGCTATTGAAATGTGACGCAACAATGTTGCAGCAGCTGGCAGTGGCAGCCGGCGGTTGTTATGCCACCCACCCACGCAATGCAATGCAAACAAGCAGTAGAAAAGGATCCGAAACACCCACAAAGTACAAAAAAGGGGAGATGTGCGGCATGGCATGCACATTCAACCAACCAACGTCAACATTCTCGGCAAACCGTACTGTAGCAGCAAAGGCAAGGCAAGGCAGTCTAGAGTATACTCAAGCGTTTGGCGCAATTAAAAGCGCATCAAGTGTCAGTGGAGCACACTTAAAAATGCCAAATTAGTGCAAACATTGTTATCAGGCACTCGCCAAACAATTTAGCGTAAAATGGCGTACAACTCATTACGTGGGATTAACAACAAAAATTATGGCAACAAGTTGATAGAAAAAGGAGAAATCAGAAGGCAGGCACAAACTGTGCGTCAAGACGTCAAATTTGCAAAGGTGGATGTAGTAGGTGTTGGCGCTATAGTAGGCGCCATACTATATATATATATATATATATATATATATATATATATATATATATATATATATATATATATATATAGCCATTCAATTACCCAGCACAGCACAGGAACAACAGCAACCAGTTGACAACCGGAAGTCCTGTGACGTGCGAGCAAAACGAATGCCAACGCAAAGTAAGCTTGAATTGATAGAGGCGTTGTAAATTTTGTTAGCTAGCTGGCTGACTGGCTGACTTGACTGTCAGTCCGGCTGCCACAACTGTGTGAAGCATCAAACATGGTAAGGATTTAAAAATGGGTGAAAACTGAATGACAACTTGATGAAGGTAAACGACAGAGCAGCAGAAGCAGCAGCAGTAACACAAAATCGGAAATAACTGACACACTGACTGTGTTCGTTGATGAAAGTGGACTACAGCATAAAAAGGAAGTGAGCAAGATCCATTGAAGCATTACTGCCAACAAACAGCTGTAAATTGCCACAACTTCAACAGTAAGTTAGCACTTCCAATGTTTAATCCATTGTATTTGACCTTAATAAGTTTAATACATTCAGCAGGCGCTGTAAGAAATTTGTTTATTAAAAAGTGTATTGAAAATCAAAACAATTTTATAAAGTTTCAAAGATAATTCATACTCAAATTTTTACCCTCAGCTTAGTCTAAGGATCTTTGTTTGAACTATAGTAGAGTTGTGTGGATCTATATTCTCCAGTGGTCCGCTCTGTATCAATGTGAATATATTATTGTGATTGATCAAAAGTTGATACCTACCAAAAATGGTGTGTCTAGCTCTCGAGTCTGGGAGGCATCCGTGAGCGAAAATATTTTCATAGGTTTTCTTAAAGCATTTTATTTTGGTTCAGTTTTCTGAAGTTGTTCAGAAATGAAACTTTTTATGACCCAATTTATATTGTCGTTTGTTAAGAAGGTGCCCGCAGATTGAAAACTTTCTATGTGGAGTTGGTTGGTTTAGATTGAAATACCTTAAATATGGGGTAGCCTTGGACTGAGTCTGATTATTGCTTAAATTTGAATTTCGCCAAAGTTTATATGACGCATTTTTTTTGGATCAGATCCTCTTTAAACATGGTTTGTAAACTCTACACAAGAAATAGTTACGAGAGTTTCATACATTTTGGAAAATTTCACCCCCGAAGGAGAAAACCGTGGTGATAATTTCTTGACACTTGATTTCTTCTTGTTTATGGTAAATTCTACCTCAGGCAACGCCAGGAACAACTGCTAGTTCTTATATATCTAAAGATGCACAATATCAGAACAATTTTCATTAAATGAATAAACTGCGAAGTGTTTTAGCGATACCTTCTATTGTGATATTTGAAATATTGAGAGGAAAGGGTGTTGTAGTACAGACATGTTCATGCTCATTCGACTAGAGAAATGACTCGGTTCGTCGAGCTGATCAAGAATATACATATATGCTTTATGTTGCTTTCTTTAACGCAGTGAGAAAATTATAATAATATTCGCACTATGTGCGAAGAGTATAAAGAAAAACTTTTTGAGTCAATTTTTTTTAAAAAAGATAAAATTTAGTTTTCTCAATTTAAACTATTGAAGTGTTCGAGAGATATATCTGTTTTATAATACAAAATTATATAAATACAACAACATTAAGTAAATAAAGATAAATAAATAAGTTGGAGAATATGATACTGGTTGGCGTAGCATTGAAAATTTGTTTATTCGATCAATTTGTGGTGCAAAAATTTTCAGAGTAATATCTCAAAAACTGACTAAAAATGTGTGCTCATATAAAAATATAAAACAGACAGATGGAATGTTCAATTCAGTGATAAAGTTATAATTTTTATACACACCATGAAAATGCAAATCTTCCTTACTTACTTAGGTGGCTCTACAACCTACGTCCATTCGTCTGATCTTGCCATCTTAAGCTCGGACATCCTCTCTGACGCCGTCCACCAATCAAGTTCAGGTTTCCGTCGTAAACCTTTAGTGCTGGTGCTTTGGACGGGACTATGTCAACCTCATCATACAGCTCATACAGCCCGTGGTTCATACGGGTCCTAAACTCGACGCCATCTCTAAGGGGACCAAAAATCCCGAAGAATCTTTCTCTCGAGCACTCCTAAAGACGCTGTATCCGTTGATGTCAGGGTCCATGCTTCTGCGTCATACAGCAGGATTGAGATTATCAGTGTCTTATAGACTTTTATCTTTGTAGTTCGAGAGAGGGCTCTACTTCTAATTTGCTTGCTGAACCCAAAGTAGCAGCGGTTAGCAAGCTTGTAATTTCTGTTCCCAAATACACGAAGTTTTCTACAACATTGAAGTTGAAAATCTCCATACTCACAGACCGTCCAAGACGCGCTGATGGTCTTCGAAAGGACACCAAGTACTTCGTCTTGTCCTCGTTGACCGCTAGGCCCATGAGACGTGACTGTTTCTCAACCTCCCAGAACGCCCTGCATACTCGCCGTTCGTTGGTGCCGATGATGTCTATATCATCAGCATATGCGAGTAGCATCAATTCCTTATGGAAGATCGCCCCCGAAAGGTATAGTATAAAGTATGGGCATTGGCGTAGGATGTTTCCATCAAAAGATTGAAAAAGTCGCACGATAAAGCATCACCCTGCCTAAAACCTCTCTTCGAATCAAACGGTTCGGAGAGGTTCTTTCCTACTCTGACCAAGCATTGGGTGTGTGATAGCGTCATCATGCGTTGAAGAACTTCGTTCTGTTCGGCTTGTCGAACGCGGGCTTATAATCGACAAATATATGGTGTGTGTCTTTATTGTACTCATGGGTATTTTTCAAGATTTAGCGTACCGTGAAAATTTGGACACTTTGGTCTGAAGCCACACTGATACTGGCCTATCAGTGTATGGCTCCAGCCGTTTACACAGTACTCGGGACAGAATTTTGTATCCTATTGAAAGGATAGTTCGCGGAGTTTTCTTGAGGATAAAGAACACTGAGATTCCAATACCGATCTTCCGAATAAGAGCAATATGCACTCTTAAAAGAGTTCACTATGGTTTCATATGGAATCCCAAAAATTACTGAACAGCTTTTGTTACAATCGCTTCTATCTCAGCCTGTATGAACCTCAGGTTCCTATTTTTTCATATAAACTCTCTATGTGCCGGATTTGAACATGATTAGCTTCCACTTACACTACTCATTTACGATTAGAATAATATCTCTCATTTCTTTTGTTTTAATACACTACTCAACATCGCACTATGCAGGCTATCGTCAAATAGCCGGGAACTACTATAAGATTATTTTTTGAGGAAATGCAATAATGAAATGCAACAAAATTGATTACGCTAAAAAATCTTAACCGCACACTTAACAATTTCAATATAAACAGAACAAAAATCTCCTCCAACTCCAAATACATTCAAGCACATCTCCGTTCATGTTGCTCAATTTTTTATTATAATAGATGAAAAAAAAAAAACACAAACGCGTTCAACCCTCACCACTTTACGTCTAAGCACTCTCATATCTGAGGTGCATGACTGGAGTCTGATGTTTCTAAAAAAAAGAAAAAAACACTAAAAAAAGTATTTACAAATTTTTTCCTTTCAATGTGCTGCATGAAGTTATTCAAGAGCGCCGTGAAACCCCACCGCTACTATTATCGCAAGTATTTCTTAGCTATCTTTCGCTAACGTGGCCGCTGCTATAGCAAATATTTAAAATTTTTTTGGCAACTACTTCAAATGTGTGACTTTATGTGCAATCTTGTACACTTCGTTGCTACTGCAGCGCTTCCTCAACTGATTCTCAATCTGTGTCGCTGCTTAGTTTCCTGCTAAGTGTCTGCCCAGTTCGTTTTGTAATGTTACGATTAACTATTCAAAAACAGAAAAATGCAATCGAATGGCTATCATAGACGTGCATACATCCAATCCAGTGTACGCCGTGTGCTCCCAGCGGGCGGTCAACTGCTTTGTATCTTCTTGGTAGTAATAGCTAAGCAGCGCTGCCGCTGTGTCCTTTTGAGCTTCGGAACAAGCCAACGAATAAAATTACATGTTTCTGCTTTCAAAAGTCTCTTTTTACAACAAATTATTATGTTCAAATCGTTTCGATGTATGAGAGGAAAAAAAATAAACTTAAAAAATATACTATATGGCATGTGTGGATAAGTATAGAAAAAGAAATGGGGAGTGACATTAAAATTTGTTGTTATGTCGTGTATGATAAGAGTTAAAAAGGTTAATGTACAATTGACTTAATTTTTTTTTTTTTTTTAAATAAATTCATATGTATGTATAACATTTTTATGCAGCTGTTGAACACAGGATATTAAGTGGATGTGCACATTTAAGATTAGATTATCGATGTTTGATCGAGTGAAGCATGTAAAAGTATGTCCAAGAGATGAAATCTGAATATTCTATAAAGTACTAAATGTGTTTAAAAATTTGTAAACTTATTTCGTAATATTAGGGTCTATTGGCGTGGAAGGCATATTCCGACAAATGTGGTGAGAATATAAACCTTCTAATGTCCACATCACCTTCATTTCACAAATGTGTCTCTATACGAACTTTCAAGCCGATATCTCAACAACAAAGTACGCTGCACTCGAGTGTGCTCGACTTCGATATATGCTACTTACTCTAAAAATCTATATTCGAACCTTAGATCGGTACCTATATACAATGTTTAACGATGTTTAAGTTAACAGCAAAAGAAGTTGACAAATAAATGTGCTGCAAGCGTTTGTGAATTGCTACTTTTTATAAACATTTATCGTCGGTGTAGATTGAAACGATTAAGTTTGTAAATTATGGAAATATTTGGCTTAAATAATTCAAATGGGTATCCTTTAACACTTATAGTTTAAGAGATTTTGATCAAATATATATAAACATATATATATATATATATATATATATATATATATATATATATATATATATATATATATATATATATATATATATATATATATATATATATATATATATATATATATATATATATATATATATATATATATATATATATATATATATATATATATATATATATATATATATATATATATATATATTTTGTTTTTTTGTTTTATAGGGTCTACCTTCCCTCCATCGCTTTATCCTATGATAACAGTGGAATAAATTTGAGTATATATATATATATATATATATATATATATATATATATATATATATATATATATATATATATATATATATATATATATATATATATATATATATATATATATATATATATATATATATATATATATATATATATATATAAATGAATCCCTATTTCCCTTGGTTCCCATAACTTGAGAACGACTTAACCGATTTCATTCATCTTTTTTTATGTTTTCTAATAATTTGTAGAAGGTTCTTACGGAACGAAAAATTATGGTTTAGATTCACAATTCGATCCACTGTGAATGCACGCGAGTGTTCCTGTCCCAAAAAAATTAAGATAGAGGGATGAAATGTTGTATATGGGATCGATTAGGGAAGGGGAGTGTTGGGGAAGAGGTGGAAGGAAAACAGCCAGAAGATAAAATGGTGGAAGGGGGAAGGGGAAGACGGACATTGAACGAGGGGCGGAGAAATAGCGTAAGGGGAATGGAAGGTGAGGAAAGATGTGATAGGGAAAGCGGGCAGGGGAAAGAAGGGTAGGGTAAGGGGGCATTGGGAAGGATGGGTAGAGGTAGTTAAGGTAGGGGGAAGTGCAGCAACGCGCAGGGTACTATTTAATATAGAAGGATTAAATGTTGTATGCATGTTAATGGGATCGAAGGGGGCAGGGAGAAGGGGAGGTAGGGGAAGATTAATGGGTGCAGGGTAAAAGGTGGTAAGCGAAGGGGTGAAAGGGGCAGGGGAAGAAGGGTAGGGGAATGGGTGGTAGGGTAAAGGGACATGGGGAAAGAGGGACATGGGGAAGGAGTGACAAAGGAAGGAGAGGCAGAAACGCGCCGGGTACCAGCTAGTACAAAACAAGTTTGGATTGCTTTTGGGACCGATAGAAGATGCTAAAGCATTTAAAGATATTTATAATGGTGACTATAACACAAATTCCAAACACAGCATAAAATTCTGCGTTCTCCAACGTCCGAAGATTAAAATCGTATTTGTTTACAGCAGTTTTAACAGGTAGTTCCTAGTTCTAAAAATAATATAGATTACGTAAAACATTTCTGCATTTGCTAAAAACCTCTTACACCTTTAAATTTTAAAATTATTGGTTTATATCTGGGATGCAAAAATCGGGTTTATAACCAAAACTTTAACCGCGAACCGTAGACGAAACCAATTTCATACAAAATGGGAAGAACAAACTAACTATGAACAAATATGTATATCAAATACGAGATTTACGCCAATGATCTCTTAAATTGGAAAGAAAAATATTGAAAATTGTTTTTGTACTCATCACCAGTAATGCGAATAACTTTTGACCCAAACCATATAAAGCTGGTTAAAATCAGTAGTGAAAAGTAGAATAAAAATTGTCTTAGTTTTTAATTTAATTTGTAGAAACAATTAGTGGAACACTAGTACAGGATAGGTATAACAAGTAAGGACTTGATTGTGAAGCAACCATACCACAATTTTAATCGAAGGAGGGGAAGTCACGCGGTAGCTCAGTCGTCTCCGACCATTCGGAGACTAAGCAGATATGAAACTTGTTTTTTACAAGCAAGCTGTTGTACAAGCTGTTGTATTACAATGTTTGTCCGAAAATAAATGTCAATCAGTCGATTTATTCAATATAGGCTCCTCGTACCTCCTCCTGTGTTCTACCATAATATAAACATTTTGAGGTCTGCCACACCTCCTTCTACCTGGTTCACACATTTGCACAAACTTAATATACCTATAGCTATTCAGGGCCATTCTTTCTCCACAACAAGTTAACTATGCCTAAGTATTCTAAAGACGATTAATGTGTTTGAATCTGCAGAGGTGTTGTTGAATTGTAGCAACTAACCATGCTACAAAGAAACTTAAAACAATTATAAAAATCAAATCCACTTTATACAAAACGTAGCGTTTCAGCTTAACCTTACTTCAGCATAATCCTTAACAAAAAATCCTTCAATTGCAGTTAATCAATCAAAGTTACAAGCCACGGCGCTAACAAGCCAAATTTACTAAAGGATAAAAGCGAAAATGTCACGACATTTTTTAAAGAAGAAAAAATGTGGCAAATGTCGCCGCTCCACTCGCTTGATTAGCAAGATTTCAATAAAGAAATCATTGCACAAATCAACATCATAACAATTATATTGAGAAATATTGAGAATGAAAAGAAAATCCATCTAGAGAAATGGCTATGGTGAAAAATAGCAAAGAACAGAATAGAAAAATACATTTAACGATACTCAAGTTTGATTTCTGTGATTGGGTGAGAATGAGAATTGGTAAAGTCCATTGGAACGAAGGACATACTGGGCATGAGTCGTGGAATCAGTGGCGAAGACATTTTTTTTCTCGCATTTTTAAAATGGCAAAAGTACACAAAAAAACACACACACAAACACACAGGAACAAACACAAAAGAGCGCCCAGAGCCACATCATTAAAATGTCGATGCCAAGCAAATCACACTCCGACAGCCTAAGGATAACAAAAACGTCGTCGTCGTCGAATAAACGCGAATCTAATACCATCTCGAACGACAACTACGAGAAGAATACTACAGCTGTTCAGTTCAGAGAGTGCTACTAGAACTAAAAACTGAAAAATTCAATTCAATTGTGGAATTTACTTTGTCGACAGCCGTGGCAGCCAAAGGATATGGATATGGAAGTAGAATCCTACAGAACAACGACGGAAGGGACGTAGGCAGAATGCAGCATAAGTGAACTGAAAATTTTTCAATTCTGCTTGTTCAACAGTAAAATGCCGCCGACGCGCCTTAAAAAAAAAAAACAGAAAAAAGAAAAAAAAATGGAAAAAAAGAAGAATTATTTACAACTACAATACGTTATCATTTAAAAACCTCAATACTGGCCAAGCAGTCGGAAGCTAGGGATGAGACGCGGCGGTTAGGTGTGGTTTGCGCCTGTCGCTACAATGGCGAGTGGCAGTTGCAGGATAAAAAAATAAAAAATATTAAATAGGCATGAAAAAGTTGTTCTTGCGCCTAAAAATATACAACGCCGCCGACTATCTTCGAGCGAGAAAGTGCAAGAGAGATAGATAGAGAACGAAAGCGAGTAAATGCAACACACAATGAACAGCAGCACTCATCAGCTATGTACAAGGACTTATTTAAAAGTTGCATTACAATTTTGGATTTTTGTAAAATAATTTCACGGTACCGAGAGTTTGTGATTTATTTTATGAGACACATTGTTTTTTTTTTTTATTCACCTGATATCAAACGCCAAATTAAACCAATCAATTTAAAAATAAATCTTTTTAAAAGAAGGAAAAAAATGGGTTGGCAACAAAGATACTCTTCAAAATAATACAATACTACTCACGCTATATAGTTTTCAAATAATACGTAAGAGTTCGTTCATGTATTACGTAGTTTATAATCATATGATATTACAAAATTATCAACAGGATTTGTAAATTTGTGTTCCTAATCGGACATCACAAATCTCTGCTGCATCATTACAATTACAAAATTACAGTGGAAAAGGTAACATAGACGGGGTAAATTACGCCCACGACGTATTGCTACTTACCGTGGTGGACAACTTCTATAAACTTCTATAAAAAAAATGGTTTCTGGGTGCTCTGTCATAAAATACATATGGCTTTGGTCCAATCTCCACATATCAATAATGAATAAATTGCATTTGAATCGAAAATCATACTTGTTGCTATTTTTTATTGTATCGAGTGTACATTTTGTTGTACTTTATGGGCAATGTATGCATTTGCACAACATTTTTATGTGTTACTTTACAATAAGGGGTCGGAAGGGGGGATGGGCTGTAATACAGATTAGTGACAAAGTGTGACCAAGAGAAAGGGTGTGATCAAGAATACGCAAATATCGCATTAGGTAATACTTGAGCGGCCCCTAATGCAATTTTTGCCATTTTTTATATAATATAACGAAAGCAACCGAAAACACTTAAAGTATGGTATATATATTCATGTTCAGCCATGTCCGTCCGTTCGAAGATTTAAAATACCAAATTCACGGTAAAGTCTTCTAGGTAACGTACTGCAACAAGTCATAATAAATCGAGAATCGCTTCTCTCCCCAACTAACTAACTTCAGTGGAACCGAGTCTTTAATACCATTCATAAGCATTTTCAAATTGTGTACTTAGCATGTATAGACAAAATAATTTTGTTTCTAAAACCTAAGAACGTAAACGTGAACGGTGGGTCTTTATGGGAATTACTCCTAAAACTGGGAAGGACACGCTCTTTAATATATAGTTATGAAGCTTTTTTGTCCATAAGAAACCACCATATCCAAATACGTTGACTAAAAATCTTTTTATTTTTCATATAAATACCAAAAAGTGGGTGGTAGGTTAGTATGGGAGCTATCCCTGAAAGTAGGAAGGACGCACCTACTGATATATATATGATAAACATAATTTCCTAAGAATTTTTCATTTCAAATTGCAAGTTTAATAAGTATTGCACACCAAAACATAGTATTAGGTGTTGGTCTTGTATGGGGCTACCCCAATATGTGGCCGGGATACGCCCATTAGTATATGTACGAGTATGTGAATACCAATACCAATATCAAATTTCTAGCTGATATTGACTTAAATGAAGACGTTTTCATGCAAAAAACATATAAGTGGGCGGTGGGTTTTTCTGAGGGCTACCCCAGAAAGTGGATGTGGCATATCAATCAGGATACTCTATAAGCTTGGAGTCAAAAGAAGCTTAAATAAAGTTTTTCAGTCAGATATCTAAAAAAATGATTCCCAATAAATGGGTAATAACTAAAAGACAAACGGACATATCTAGATCGATTCGTCTCAGCGAATTGATCAAGAATGTACTATATACTTATGGGGTCTACGATGGCTCCTTTAAATTGATAATACCATTTATGTATGCATGCTATAAAAAAGTGGTGTGCACTTTTGACTAGACTAAATTTCCTTTATGTATTCTGACAGGCTATCAGAAAAGAAATGTCAAATATGCAGGCATTTTCTGCGATTTGTGAACACAAATATTTGGGGTTATATTTCATTTTTAATTAACTTTCGTATCAAGTCTTGTACATATAACTCATACGCCACACGGGCCACAGATATGAGATGATGTACACTGCAGATACAGATGATGACGTTGATAATGCTGGGCAAAAAAAGCGCGTGTTTTATTTCCACTTAGCACACACTATACTGTACTTTACTATCGTACTATTTATAAGGGAGAATGAAGGAGAGAGAGAGAGAAAGACAGACCAACAAACAGAGACGGCGGCCGCGCACTGTTTGTATTGAATGCACGCCTGCCGCCTGTTGAAGCTAAGGTGGCAACATAAAGAGTACAGTGAATGGGCGTCTCCTGCCCAGCTCATATTTATTCATTCATTCATTCACTCACTCACTTGCTTACAGTCGAAGGAAACTCATGTTAACTGAAAAAATCGGAAATGTTGCCGTTGAAACTGTTTGTCTGATTGTCTGTTCAACTGTCTCTCTGTCGCGTGCTCTTACTCACTATTTGTTTGTCTGTTGCATCCACACACACACACAAACACACTCACAAACATTCCCTGTTGCACGTTGTAAAGTTGTCGTTCTTTCTATACAACGCGAATCCGGTGACTGTCTGCCAGCCAGGATGGCAGTCTTACCACCAGCTAGGCAGCCAGCCTGACTATCTTCCGACTACTACTACTACCACCGGCACAGCTTCTGTTAGCGACTTGCTTGAATTACGATATTGTTATTATTAAATGGGTGTGTTTGATAGTTGGGGCAAATGCATTTAATGCGTTGTTTTTATTGAGCAAGTGTAGGCAAATGAAAAAAAAAAGATGAGTTGCGAGTGAATAAAAAAAGGCACGACACGCCACGCACACACTTATGTACATTACACAACTACAAACAAACAAACACATCAATGAAAAGCGTGTAACAATAAAAAATGAAGGATAAATTGCAATAAAATAAAATACAACACAACATACAGGACTCAACTGCTTCATCATACATGCACCGAAAAAAAAAAAAAAAATTGATATGATATTGATCAAATCCCCATTTCTTTCATATTGAAAAAAAAAACACCAAGAGGGTGTCATACCAATTTAATCAGGGGTGCCACAGTAATTGCTAGCGATTTGGCTACTAGCGATTCACGAATTTGGTCAAAACATTTCACACGCCACAGAATTTCGAGTGATTTTATTTTTGTAACCTTTTCACAATTCTTACATTTTTGAACACAACGCAAAAATAAATTAGTCTAATTAGTCCTCATTATTATTGATTTTTTTTTTCAGTAGCAAAATTCACATTTTAAAGTGATATTTAGTTAAATGCAAATTAATTGGGGGATTGGGGTCATTTGCAGAAGTGGAAAGTTCTTTGGCCATTCTCTTGGGAGCGGTCAAATTACAATTCTTTTGCAAACGGCCTAAGCAGCTCACAAGCGTCCGTTAGGACACGTATACCCTGGTCGAGCAAATTGTGAGAAGGCAACCCCTCCCATTAATTAGGAGTTGGTGCGCTGGGTTTGGTTCCCGCCACCGCAAAACAACATTTACCAGTGAAGACACATAGGAAGTTTTCATAAATGCACAATAAATACGCGATTACTTAATGTTACAATAATTGCGATTAAAATTATTCCAGTTTAGCTTGGGATTAGCATAAAAATTACTTAAAAACAAAGTTGGAAATTATTAAAAAAAAAAATTGGCTCTAGTGAAATGCAGCATGTTTTTGCAGTCGGCAGTGGGCAGTGACTGGCAAACCCAGTTCGCGATACACTAGATGGTTTAGTAAAATGCTAAGTTATTAATTAAAACATATGAAATGATTAATTATTTTGTGGTAGAGTAATCAGAAATTGCACACCCGAAGCGAAATTCAAGCGAAAGCGATTCACATGGCAGCCCTGATATTCTTGATATATTCAATTTTAATAGGCTTTCTCTAAATTCAAAGCATGTCCAAACTTGTTAATTTATTACTTCATTTAATAAATGTCACTTCGTTCATGTCGGCAACTGCGAAAAGTGTCACTATATCTGCCTCTTTACTACAGACTTTTCCCTACATCTCTTTGTGTTGGTCAAATTTGGAAATTTGATTTTGGGCAATTGATGTGATCGTCACATCATAATGATATTTTCTCATATTATTTTACGAAATTAGCATATCAAATTCCGCTTATCATACTATTTTAAATCGAATTGATATTTTTTTGAGGTTAAATGATATGAAAAAATTTCATATCCATAACAAATTTTTTTCGGTGTACATACAGCCTTCGACATTGCCTCCGTCCTTGCTGTCACCGTCATCGTTCTTGCGCGTTCATCAATATTGTTGATGGAATGACATTTAAAGGCAACTCAATTTAATTTGCTTTCACTCAGTTTCCTTCATTCGTGAATTGTTTTTTTTTTCTTCACTTTTTTCAATGCTTTTTGTCTTCTTTGCAGCTTCTCATCATTTCTTTTAATGAAATGCAAAATGGCAAAACTTACATCTATATATGTATCTATATATACATACCTATATCTAGTATGAAAGCAGTAAGCAATACAATAGAATGACGCAAGGATGAGATATCGAGCCATGCGTTTTATTTCGCAAATTGATCAACTCAACTTTGATGAATCTAGCTATTTATGGAAGAGTACAACTCCAATTTACATGATTGAAATAAACTGCAGTACAAAATTTCAATCGTTTTTAAGTGTTCAAAACCAGGCACTGAAAATAATGATTACGCTAGTCTGTCTACAAATAAAACAACAATTTAAAAATGGCATTTGATGCCATATTTTTTTCTTATAGATTTTGGTCTTCTGAACTGGAAAACCGCTTTACAAATTTATTCAATGCCTAATTTTTCGTAGTATGAATTTCCCAATATTTTTTTAGAAGGTAGGTCCACTATCCATTAGCTATATCTCGAGCTAAAAGCGATCAAATGGACTGCAGCTTATGTCAAAATAAAGTTTATGATATACCAAAAAAAAAAAAAAAATTAGTTTTCTAAAATCGGTTGCATAGTTATGACGTTATGAGCTAGAATATTTCAAAAGTATCGAATTTTTTAACAAAAATAGATTAAAATTTAATTTGTTCAAGTTTGTCAAGTTTTGTATTTAAGTAGCAAAATTTGCAACGTCCGAATCACGTCTCCTTAGCTTAACATGCTTTTGTGAACGAAAAGTTATTATTCTCTTTACACATTGGAAAATATATACGTTTCTCAATATAAAAATTTACCTTTATTCAGCTAAAAATTCATAAACAATATATTCATACATGTATTCGATATGATTTGCGCCTTTTTGGCGATTGTGTATGGGTCAGAGCGTTGTTGGAAAATTTGTTGCGTATGAAATAGTTAGAAAAAATAGGTATTTAGAAATTAATGAACATTTTAATTGAGTGGGGCTTCACTCTACCCCTTTGGATATCCTCTGAACGTTATCCAGTACGCTAGACACTTGAGCAATCCAATATTTATTGATATACAAATTGCGTTTCAAAGTAAATAAGACTTTTGGAAAAGGGCATAAGCTTGTGGCGCCGCATATATGAGCGCTGGAAAGTAGAGCTGGAAAACTATCGATAGTATCGATAATTTTTTTTTTGTGCTGCACTATCGATAATTTTTTTTCACTAACGATGCTATTGAAAACGCAAACCCTTTCGAGTCGTTGAGGACAAAGGCTTCCAGAATTTCGTGCACTTTTTAGACACTAAGTATATACTCTACTCCAGAAAACCCACTTTAAAGAATGTGCTACTGAAAATCATGAAAAAGAAGTTAAAAACTATTTTTAGTAGCATGGAGAACTGTACCATAAAAAGCGAAGAATGGACATCATGATCAAATGATTATTACTTGACTGTAACATGTCATTTTATCACAAGCGACTTCAAATTACGGTCAGCGGTATTGTCAACTAACAAACTACTAGAAGATACTGACCACTCATCACAAAATATTGCAGATTCACTGCATGGTGTACTCTCGGAGGGGTAAGTTCTTTACAAAGTTACTTCGGTTGTAACAGACAACGCAGCATCTATAATTAAATTTTGCGAATTACTTAAAATAAAGCATTTACCATGCTTTGCCCCCACTTTACATCTCATTATGCACGTAAAAATATAAAGGCTGTCATGACAGAGTGTAAGATCATAGTCACATACTTTAAAAGAAGCCCAATCGCATATTTAAAATTGAGAACTGCGCAAAGTATTTTTAAGTACTTCAAAGGCACCTCAGCCACTTACAGCGGATGATATAGAAGTATTAAAAGACTAGGTGAACTTATTTACCTCACTACTACTGCTACTACTCAGGTATCAGGGAGTAACATAGTCACGATTTCGCTAATGATTCCATTCGTCCGATCTTTATCAACGCTTAAATGCTAAGTATGAAAACTAATATGAAATCATTGGATGTCTCAGAGATGTGTACATAACAGATTGATCGCCGAAATTATCTGAGCCGAAAAATGCCCAGACTAACAACACTATTGGATGCTCCATTCAAGAAAGCAGGTATTCGAAGCAGCATCAATGCGGATTGCTAGATTGCAGCATCAATGCGGATAAGGCAGTAAAATTGCTAGAAACTTAATTTCTCTAAGTTTCCAACACCCAACGTATAAAGCTATCCACAAGAGGAGCCTTTTTCAGCTTAATGCAAGAACAAATTTAAAAGTTAGCAAGAACAAATCGAGTAGATGCAATCATTGCAGTACGACAATTTTTGAAAAAGTCTCACTAGTCTCACTGGAATGTAACCTCTGCCAATAATGGCTCTTTATACTTAATTATATCATTTACACCCTTAAATTTCAGAGCAATTGAAATAAAAATATTAAAACTTTTTTTTTTAACGTTTCGACTATCGTTAAGCAAACTATCGAAGGTGTGAATATCGATAGTTTTCTAGCTCTACTGGAAAGGTATATTCTTTCCAAACCCTAGTCAATTAAGAACAATAATTTTTTGCCAGAAAACTAAAATAAAAAAATATTCAACGGTTTTTAACAAATTATTGTTAACATTTTGAATTTACAAATTAATATGTGACCGCTTATTCTTCCTTTCTTAAATAAAATTATTTTATGCAATACATAGATATTAAGTTATGGTATACAGGATTTGTGTAAAAATTAATTAACGTAGCTCACTCGGACCGGTTGGGATCGCTGGAGAGGCAAGTGACCATCCGGATAGTAAGGGCAGGCTTTCTCGTGAAACTCACTTTTGTCCTCTGTACAAGCAAGACGAAATCAAGACGAGAAACAAGAAAAACGTTAACTCCTACTCCTGTTGAACTGAAGCCCTATTATCATTCAAACGAAAGCGTATTGTAAAACATAAAAACAAGGTGGGTTTGTTTGGGGGACCTTGGTGCAAACGATTATTTTCAGCTATAGAAGTTATATACATATGTTATATACAGAGTTTGGGAGAGAGGTAAGTTTTGTAGGGTGTGACTATTAACTATGGTTCTGCTTTGGAAATATTTAAGCCAAGACTCGTTCCAGCATGTCTTGAGGATGGTGGCATATGAGTTTTCTTCTCGTTCAAGTACGGGGGCTAGCAGTTCTTAGGGCTGCGACACCTAATCGCCTAGCTAGGCTGTTTGGATGAGATTCCAGCCTCTCATTGTATTTTTTGGCAACATCCTGGATTCTAT
>JAWNNQ010001746.1:2500-10000 GCA_035044765.1 Leucophenga montana
TGTTTTAAGAGCTGCTCAAGTATTACGTAACACAATTATGTTTTCATTTTTGACCCTTACACTTTATCACAGATTTTTTTTTTTCATATACACAAAATCGCAATATTTTACAAGCTTTTATTATAAGCTTCACTTCTAATGGTCGAATTGAGCTAAGATTCGACACGCACATGTGGAACCGATAACAATTTTTATATTTTTGCTCGTTTTAGTAGCTTTGGATGAATGCTGGCTTCCTTTTAGAAAAAAACATTTTATATTAATCATAACTGTTATTTCTCACTTCAATTTTTATACCATTCACATATAGTGTTTGTCTGAAAGTTTGTAACGCTTTAAAAGAGGTAACGTAGACCCCATAAAGTATATATATTCTTGATCAGCTCGACCTGACTAGTTGATCCTGCGCATTTGTTGGGGAAGTATTTTTATGATATCCAGTTGAAAATTGCGAAATACACTTCTTTTTATTGTAGTTTAATAGTTTTAAGATTAACCCGCCACGCCCACTTTTGTGTTTATGTATGAACTTATTTATTAAAGTCAATATTAGGTTGAAATGCGATGTGGCGTCTTTTATGGAGAGCCGCTTAACACACTAGACGTGTCCGCTCACTTTTTGAGGTACCCCATACAAACCCACCGCCCACTTTTGTGTTTTTGTATGAAAAACTTTTTTATTTAAATTAAAATTAGCTTGACATTCGATTTGGTGGATTTTAGAGGACAGCCGCTTCATGTACATATACAAATGGGCATGTCCCTTTTTGAGGTAGTCCCATACAAACCCACAGCTCACTTTTATACATTTGTATGAAAAACATCAATATCAACTTGAAATTCGATATGGTGGCATCTTATAGATGGTCGCTTTATACACATATACTAGTGGGCGTGTACGGTCCAATTTTTGGCGTAGCTACAATACGATTTAAAATTTCATGTAAATGATATTAGAGCGTCGTTTCAACCAAAGTTAACGTTTTTTACCTATTTTAATGTAGATGACTGAAAATTATTAAAACAACAAACAACCCAACTGCAAAATATGAAGAGGGTATCGAAAAATAGATAAATATTCGCTTGTAAATTTTTTGGCACGCTCTGTACCCTTAACGGTTCAATGGAATTTATCATGTTAGTTATCAATAGATGTATCTTAATAATTGCATTGCTATAGAGTATATACTCTCATATAGGGTCCGAAAATAAATAAATTTTTATGATCTTCACATGTAACGAATTACAGAAAGCATACAAACAGAAAAATTGAAAATTCTGATGTGTCTCTTTGGGTACAGGATAAAAAATGTTGTCTGCCGCGAGCCCCAATAATGTTTTCAACACCCTTTTTTTGGACTGGGGTGCTTCGGTTTCAAGTGTCACTATTTCCTGAATGTATGTACGTTTCAAGATCTTTTTACGTTATATAAAACGTCTCGAACAGACTCATTAGTACAAACTTCGTTATTGTGCTTATAATATTTTGCTCGTGCTTCAACTACGTCGAGGTGGACTTGCGTGAACCGTCCGCTGCGAAAGTCTCAGAGATCTCGATATTCATACTATCAGACGGACATAGCTATATCGACTCAGCTCGTTTTGCTGATCAAGAATATATATAATGTGCCACACTTCGTTTTTTCATAGTTTGGTACGCTTATCTTGCTTATATATAAGTTTAATATAAAACGTGTAGAAAACAATAGAAAACACACACATCGATTTGTAGACGGCGTCATGGACATCATTATTTCCGTTCGGTGTAGACGTGTCTTGTCCATCGCGTCTTCCTCAAATCTAGAGCTTTTTCTACGTTTCGTGCGGGCCGCCACAATTCTAGAGCTCTAAGCACGAGGTAGCACATGGCGACGACCAGCATGTACACCCAGACACCGCTTCCTAGGTAGGCATTTAACAAACCCCCCACGGTTCTTCTCGGTTCAGACATGACACGTTCATAGACCTTTTCAGTGCGACGCGCCACGTCCTCCCAGTTGTAGAGCACTGAAACTAGTTCGTTGCACTTGTACGGACAGAGTATAGGTTCAGTGGAATCCGGATCGACCGTTGGCAAATTATCGCAATCGAATCGTGCAGCATACCCATAATTTTCGGCAGCTTGTTTCATCGTCTTTCTTTGTTTCTGACGTATATGCTTAACTCGTCGTTTTTCTGAAGCGCACAATAAATTTATAGACGTGTTTTTGTTTATATCAGCATTTGGAATGTCGTTATTCAAGGTTGAGGTTTCAGCAATTGCGAATATATCATCGTGCTTGTACTGCGCAAGCATTCCCTTGTACCGTTCGATGGCGAGCATTACACCATTATAGATAGAATCGATTTCCGGGTCTGCTAATATGATCAGACTCGGAGGCAGCACCTCAGGTATGCCACCAACACGTGTTGACACCACTTGAAGTCCGCACGAGGCAGCCTCCACAATTGCCATGCAATATGCCTCAGTTAATGAAGTGTTTACGAATATATGTCCACGTACAAGCATATCTCGCACCATACTGTGATCCACTGCACCGACAATTTCAACTCGTTTCTGCATATTTGCTTTTTCTCTTATCTCCTCCAGTAAATCTCGCTTTGGCCCGTCACCAACTATTATAAATTTGACATTGTCCAAGTTCTTGAAGCGCGGTATGATGCCAGCCAGTAAATCAATGCCTTTGCGATATACTAGTCTGGATGCGATGACTATATTGACTGTAATTAACAAAGACGAAATAAACAATAAGTCCTTCCAGTTTGGCGTTATTGTTATCATATTTACTTGAGCCGTCCCAGGGTCTTCTGGAAGGATCGGGTGTAAACATGGCAGTATCAACTGCATTCGGAATGACCGAAACTCTCTCCTTTGGTACACGCGCTCGTAATACAGTATTCTCCTTTCCTGCAAAACAATCAATATGAGTTGAAATTTGTGTGCATAAATTGTTTAGGAATTGATCTAAACTTACCTATATGCGAAACACAAATGCAGTGGTTCACTGCAGCCAAATGGATTTCGAGTAGCTTGTTAGTCATCACTGCGGATAGATCGGCAAAGCCAAACAAACTATGGTCCGTAAAGACGGTCTGAACGATAAGTCAAATGATAAAGCATGTCTCATAATCATAA
This sequence comes from Leucophenga montana, assembly GCA_035044765.1. Taxonomy (NCBI): domain Eukaryota; kingdom Metazoa; phylum Arthropoda; class Insecta; order Diptera; family Drosophilidae; genus Leucophenga; species Leucophenga montana. Next base: position 5,637 of record JAWNNQ010001746.1, read on the forward strand.
TCCCAAAAATCCACGTACAGTTGGATAAAGTAAAAATATGTATAAAGTATACATACGAACATGTACATAGATACCGTTACTTTGGATAGAAACGATTCAAACAGAATCCTGTTCATGGATGGAGTGTATCGTTACTTACCTTCAGACCCAACAGTGCACCAGCTATTAGCGTTTCGTGTGCCAGTGCACTAAATGCCGAATGGCCGTGGACCACTTCGATATCTTCCCGCAGCAGCACAGACCGTATCAAGGGCAAATTGCAAACGGCCGTCGGTAGTATACATTGATTGTAGCAAACCTTAATTGGCAGATAGTAGACTTTCAGACGATTGGTCAAGTATCGCACGCCTCTGCAGTCACCGTACGAGTGCGTCATCACGACAACCTGCAATCGAAGTCGAGCTCAGTTCGTTTCTCGATTTGGCTTGATTGGAGGCTGCACCACCCTAGTGGATAGAATCCAAGTTTCGTTTCAATTCGATTTACCTTGTGGTCGTGGGAGAGCAGTACCTGGGCAAGATTGTAGATGTGCTCTTCGACGCCACCAATGCTCGGGTAGAAGAAATCCGAAACCATGCTGTTTGCGAATCATTATGCATTACAGACGCTTTCTTACACAGGTCCATGTCGTTATAATACTTACCATATTCGCATATTTTGTGAGGCATGGGCGTGGATTGTAAATTAAAATTCTAAAACTCGCGTAATTAAACAGCTGTATTTTTTCTTCTCGCTCGCACATCGCACATACGGGGATGCCAGTGTAAACGAAATTAACTTTTTAAGAGGTTTTCCAATGTTATCGAAATTAACTTTTTAAGGTTTTCCAATGTTATCAAATGCCAAAAAACTCACTCAAAACGGTAAATTCGCCAAATTCCAAAAAAAAACTCACTCAAATTGGTAATTTTTGCAAATTTTTGTTGTTGTTCTTTTATTCTGTTATTTTTTATCACCATTTTTTTTCTTTTAAAGCAAAAAAATAGGATAAAAACAATAATATGTATGTATATATGTATATTTGTTGCTTAATTTTTTTTTTTGTACTTATTTTGAGTGTTGCTGTTTTTGTTGTTATTGCACTTAATAGTGTTATTGTTGTTTTGTTCCATATGAAACAGACCAAAGCAAAAAAAAAGTTTTCATTCATGGACTTACAATTACACTTAAAATTTGTACTAAAGTTTAATTAAGTATTTTTATTTTTAAAACTAAAAATAAAAATTTTCTTTTCTTTGTTAAAATTTATTTTAAATGAGGTAAATTTTTCGCCACACACACAAAGAAAAGATCACACAGATACAATTTTTGCAAATTCTATTTTACTTTATTTTGCATCCGTTCTTGTTTTTTTCATTTTACATTTTAAGCCGCAACAATTAAGAGAATTAGCTTTTATTTTAAATAAAATGCTGTTCTCACATATAAAAAACATTTCTTATTAAAGTAGTAAACAAAAATGCGCGATATTTAAGTGAAATTTTTTTCTCAGAAATAAAGCACTTTTATTATTATTATTTATTCTCGATATACATTTTACTTCGCTTTTTTCTTATTTCTTTTACGCCACAACAATAAAATATATTGTTATTCAATATATTTTATTCAATAAACTTTATTCCATTTTATTGAATTTGAAAATGCTGCTTCGTTGACATAAACAAATCGCCATTAAAGAAATTAGTTATTTAATCTCCCACATATTGCCATAAATTGATATGTATTTATTATACAAAAACAGAATGTCTTTTTTTTTCTTATTTCTTTACCATAAGGTCAAAGGGAATATTAAGTGTGCAAATATATTTAACAAGAATATGAATTTTCAAGAATATGCTTAAGTAGAGAAATAAATTTATGTACTAGGAAAAAAAACTGTATTTTATAGCATAAAAAATTTAGAAACACGACATAAATATTTCGTCACTTGATTTTTACCTTGTGAAGAGGTTTTTTATGTATATTGTATATACATACACACATGAAATATTAAATCGATTGGTAAATCGATTTAATATTTCAAGAGAATAGTAATAGATCTTCGGTTCAACCGAAGCTAATGTTTTTTCTTGTTTTTGTATACATATATATATATATATATATATATATATATATATATATATATATATATATATATATATATATATATATATATATATATATATATATATATATATATATATATATATATATATATATATATATATATATATATATATATATATATATATATATATATATATATATATATATATATATATACTTTTTAGTTTTTTAAAGTTTAGTTATATATATTTTTTTGAATCTATTAAAATTGCAATTTAAAATATTACTATAATTGCAATTTAAAGTATTTCTATTTTAAATTGCAATTTTTTATTTCACTTCCTCCCCCTTCAGTTCGACGTTTAAAATGTTTTTTTTTATTTATTTAAATCCTCGCAGAATGTCAATTGTTTTTTTTGTGGTTTCGTTGGTTTATTTGTTTCGTTGTTTTAAACGATTTTTTTAATTTTTATGCTGCTGGCGTGACGCTATATTCAATTCACTTATGCGCCTTTTACTTGAAAGGTCACCTTAATAGTAGGTAAATAATTATAAATTATTTTAAATTCGAGTTTAGACGATTTTTTATTAAAAGCATATAATACTTTATTTTTTACTGGTATTAAGATGAAAAAATAATAATTGAAATTATCTATCGTTGCGAATTTTTTGAATTGAATATTCTTCATTTTTAAAATGATTTGAATTATTTTATTATTTTTGTATTGTAAAACAAATTTAAAACCTCCCTCGAAACATATGCATAAATTTGCTCTCTTTCTTTCTTAATTGTGAGAGCAATAGAGCGAATGAAAATGAAAAAACGGTAAATTTGTCATATGTACCATTGAATGGCTTGAAAAGAAGATGCAGCATTTTCAATTCAATCAAATAATTGAATTAAAGTTTATTGAATAGAATATATTGAACAACGCGTTTTTTTTTGTGGCGTAAAAGAAAAAATAAAAGGCGAAGAAAAATATATAAGAAAGTGTTTATGTATATCTGAAAAATTAAAAAAAGTGTTTTATATCTGAGAAAAAATTTCTCAAAAAAATCGGGTTTTTTTGTTGCTTTTCTGATTGTTTACTACTTTAATAAAAAATATTTTTTATGTACACATTTGTGAAAACATTTTTTTGAAATAAAAGCTAAAATTCTTACTTGTTGTGGATTAAAGTGATGAGTATTTTGGAACAGAAAAACTTTAAGTAAAATAAAAAAAAAAGAACGGATGCAAAATTAAGTAAAACAAAAATTTGCAAAAATTGTATCTGTGTGATCTTTTCTTTGTATGAATGACAAATATTGAATTTACCTCATGTTTTAAATAATTTTAAACAAATAAAATAACACCATTTGACGTTGAAAATTTATTAAAATTGGTTGAAAATTTATTGAAAGTGAAAATCGTCGCCGATTCAGTTTAATTTGGCTTAAAACTAGTAAAAATATATAGAAAAAAATTTTTATTTTTTAAAAGTGAAAAAGAATTTAATCTAGTGTAAAAATAACTGATTTAAAAATTAAATGTTACATTTTTTTTTTATTTAAATAAATTTGATAAATTTTACAAAAAAAAAAAAAAAAAGCGCGAATTAAAATAAAATAAAATTAAATATATATAGAAAATTATCTGCAGATAAAATCCAATCCTTTCAGAGTGAGTGCAAATTTGTTCTGTTTAACAATGAAAACAACAATATTAAGTGCAATTACAACAAAATCACAACACTCCAAAAAAAAAAAAACAATTATTGCTAAAATGTTTTTATCCTACTTATTTTTGCATTAAAAGAACAAAAAACTGAGTGAGAAAAAAATAAGAACGGTTAAGTAAAACAAAAAAAAAGCAAAATTGTGAAGAACAAATTTGAGTTTTTTGACATTTGGCGAATTTTGTCATTCACTTGGCAATTATTATTCTCATTCACTTGTCATTTTGTCAAACATCGATATCGATAACTATGGTTTAAATATGTGGTTTAAAATTATCGATATCGGTAAATTCATATACTCAAATTGTTCTTTTGTCCAAAGAGCAAAACGGTAAATTAGACAATTGTCAAAAAATCAAAATGTCAAAAGTCGAATTTACCGTTAAAATTCTCGCACTCTCTACTTTTTACACACAGAGAAACGACAGACACAATTTTTGGAAATTTTTGTTGTTTTTGTTTTGCTTAACCGTTTTTTTTTTCTCACACAGTTTTGTTATTTTTCTCTTTTAATGCAAAAAGAAGTAGGGATAAAAAACAACAATATTAACATTTCAGCGAATATACATATGACAAAATGTTTTCTAATTTTTAATGTCT
>JAWNNQ010001746.1:17500-27204 GCA_035044765.1 Leucophenga montana
TACCTTAATAGTTTATTAGTACTGACGTCATTGAAAGTGGGTTTCACAAACATATTCAAAATTCCGAATCATTCTGTGAGAAGTTTGTTGCATTTATAATAGATCGCCGTAATAGTTCTGGTGGAGGTGTCCTGATATCAGTCAAATCACCTCTGCAGACTGAAGAAATTTGTATTTCCGATAAGGTTATCGAATTCATATGTGTTTAATTTATTAATATTTATTTATTGACCCAATATATATATAATACCAACTAAATGGTAGCACTAGCTACTGAGGCTATCGGCTCGCTTATTATTTTTTTTTTAAATGGTTAAATACTCGTATAATAATTATTTCTATTTAACTTATATTAAATTTAATTTTAAATTAAGAGATTCGATTTTGTTATTCACATTTATGTTTCCAAAAGTTCTATGGGCGGAGTGGAGTTAAAGCTAAAAAGGAAGGACAAGAGTTTAGGACATGATCGAGGGACTGCTGTGATGTGTTGCAGAAACATATTGTTGAGGGACTGCTGCTTTGGAAGAGATGTTCGTGCGTGAGCCTGGTATGCCCAAGTCGACGCCGGATGTACGGTAGGAGAGTAGAGCAGTTAACTGAATGTGGGTAGATTGTACTGACGTCATTGAAACTATTACTGTTATCTTTCCGGGTTTATATTGGCATAGAAGTGGCGGTAATCTCTCCATTTTGTCATACAAGTTGATTTAAATTGTCTGTTAATTAGCCGAAGTATATGCCATTTATCTGCTGTTGCAAATATCATTATGGGGTTTTTTGCGCTTTTTTAGCTGCTTCATCGGCGATTTCATTGCCGGCAATTTCGCAGTGGCTAGGGACCCACATTATTTTTTTTCTGTTGGCGTGACTGATGAGTTCATTTTTTATACAGCACATTATTGTGCTGGATGGATAGGACTTTTGGATGGAGTTAACCATAGATACATATAAGATATTTGCCTCTTTGCTTGAGGGCAAACTGTACTGCTTTAAGTAACGCAATTGCTTCTGCCGTATAGATTGGACAGTAGCTGTCAAGTAGCCCTGTGTTGATGATACTGTTATTGAGTATTACTGCTTGTAATTGAGTATTACTGTTATTGAGTATTACCTCTGTTTTTGAAGCGTCTGTAAAAATCAACTGCCAGTTTTTTTCTACTTGTATATAACTGTAGGTTACCTCATTAAATAAATTTCTGAAGATTGAAGGAATGGTTACATCTTTCCGATAGCTTTGAAGAGTTAAGATGACCGATGTTTTCATGGTAAGCCATGGATGTTGTCGTTCAGATGGTGCTGATGGAGGCTTTGATAAATTAAGTTTGATGACAAGTCTGGTGCATTTGAAAATAGCTGAGGAATATTTGGGCGTTCGTTTTCTCCTTTGATAGCTTGTAGCTATTTGAAATAACTACTTGTTTTTTCCGAACATTATTTTGGGTATCAACCTATGAGTGCTAAAATCTACTCTCTCCTGTAGTGAATGCATGGCAGATTCAGCAAGTAGGTTGTTGATTATGTAGTACGGAAAACTCGTAGGCTACTGCGTATTGAGGCATGATAAGGAGCTTCGATCGACTTCAAATTTGAATTGGCACTGTACCCGTAAATCGGCTGTCCGTAATCAATTTTTGATAGGAAAAGGGATTTGGTTACATTTAGTAGTATGTTTGGATGAACAAATGAGTGTCGGGAAGACAGGTACCTAATTATGTTAAGTCTATTGATTAAATTGTAGCGAAGGTATTTACAATGTGGACTAAAATTATAATTAGTATTTACCATTAATCCGAAAATCATAAATTGATTTATTCATTTTACATTAGTATTACTAAAAGTATTGTAATATTTAATTTTCCGCAATTGTTTTTTTTTTTTTTTTACAAATGTGTAATGTACAGTACTTTTCTATAGATAGCTTAGAGCCTGAGTTATTTGACCAAATTGCAATATCTCTTAAAATAAGTATCTTCCACAGTTGTGGAATTTTTTATATTAGTAAGTATAATAATGTCATCTGCGTATATACTATTTTCGATCGACTTGTGCTTTCGTAGTAGCATACCAATTTCATTAAATACTTTCCAGTTATATAGATGTTGCAATAACACATGTGCACCTATTCTATCAAATGTTTTTTTCAAAATCAAGACTCAGAACTGAGACGTGATTTTTTGTGGAAATAGCACTGGATATAAAACTATCAATTTTACTAAGTCTGAGGTTCCATGAAATTTTTTGAATGCTGTCTGATTGAAGCTTAGTAATCTATTTTTATTGAAAAGCCACATAAGTCTGTTAGCAAACATTTTCTCAATAATTGTACTTATGCATGAGGATATATATAGAATTATTATCAAAACCATGAGTTTTACCTCTCATGTTCTGAATTACTGTGTCGAATTCGAATGTAGTACAATTTTTTTCGACGTTGTTGGGGAACAAACTGATTATTATATTTTGCAAAAATAAAGGACGCATCGAAGTTATTGTCTGAAGCATATGAAGACCTATGAGTTACGAATAGGTTGCTTATATCAATCGGGTTGGTAAGATTGTCATGTGGTGTTTCTAGATACTTTATCAAATTTGGCTTGTATTAAAAGTTAGTCTATTTATGTTTATCCACAAATTATTTACATTGGACATAGCATTGATAGTGAGAGTGAAGGATTGCAAGCACTTTCTTTTTGCAATTTTTGCTTGCTTTCTAAACTGCGTTGCATTGGCTTTTTTAAAGCAAATAAGGTTTTCGGTGGTTTACATACGTCTGTAGTTTGCCCACATTTCTTTGTTAGTATTCCGGAGTGACGCAAGTTGAACATTCCACCATGGAGCATTATGATAGCGAATTCTGCCGGAGGACTTAATTAAGGAATTTGTTGCTGCCAAATTTATCACTTTTTGTATTTTAGTTGCTTCATTGTGTATATTGTAGTGATTGGGAGTGGCGGAGTCAGTAAGGTGTTCACAGGTATTTTCAAATAACATCCAGTTTGCTTTGTCTTTGATATATTTCTCCATGGGTTTAATTATAATATTTTGGGTATTGAAGTCGATTTGTACGGTGATCGGAAAATGATCTCTATTGTGTAGGTATTTATCAATAACCCACTTGAATTTCGAATCTAGTTCTGTGGAACATATGGATGTGTCAATGTGGGTAAATGTTTGTTGTGTGATTGAGATCCATTGTTGATGGCAGTAAGTTTGGAGAATGAAATAAAGGCTTCAATAATTTGGCCTCTGGTGTTGGTAGATGAAGAACCCCATTTTATTACTGTTTTGTTCCATACATTATCGTCCTTTATCACATACTGTAAAAAGCCAAGAAAAGAGATACCGCCAAAATAATTCGCTTCGCGCAAAGAAGTAAATAGATTGCGTACGAAATAAGCGTCACCAAAGGGTATAAAAGACTTGACCCGAATGGCGACAGATTTACAATATATTAAGTCATAAACGAGTGCGCTACGATTAAAAGTTCGTCAATTAAATAGAGTTTATTTTTAAACAAAATTTATTTATTTTTGTTAGTGCATTTTTAATTCTAGTGACTCTAGGTCAGTGTTTAAATCCATGTATGTGCAGTGAAAGTGAATAATTATTTATGGAAATGTAGAAGTAAAAAGAGAAACAAATTAAATAATAAAGTAGATAAATAAATTAAATTTACAATTTATTCTAATTTATTGCTAATCAAATTTGTTTTAAAAGAAATCAAAATTAAAAAAAAGGGAAACAAACCATCTTGGCATATTTCCTTTGCAAATACTTTTCATCAGGGAATAAAACCGAAACGTATTTCGGTTTCGGTTCCGGTTTCGTAACGTACCGAAACGCGAGTTTCGGTATAAGGTTCTGTACCGGTTTTTGGTTTCGGTATACCGGTATGGTACCGGTTCAAAAAAAAAAAAAAAGAATAATTACTATTGCCAATGTTCCAAGGACCATACATCAAATTAATATGTTATTTAAATTTTATGAAATAAACTATTCTTTATTCAAGGCAAAATAATGCAAACATCATACATTATATAAATACAATAGGTGTGTATCGCCGACTTTTAAAGCTAGCCCTCATAAACCCAACGGTATCGACAGTAACTTGTTTAGTGCATGTGAAGAATATTGAAGCTCCGGTTGTACCGATGTTAACGTTTTTTCTTATTTAATTGTAATTACATCTTAAAAGCATAATGGCATTCAGAGTTTTTGCGTCCAGGTGATTCATAATAAACTTCACTCCTGAAAACAAACGCTCTACTCTTACTTGAGTTTCTGGAACTGCGAGACTAACTTTTGACAATTCGTATAGTTCTGGGAAATTTGTGGAATTTTCTAACCACCATTTCAGTACATTTTCTTTGTTGTTTAAACGTTTTAGTCTGAAAAAACCCATTATTGAAGCTAATAGATTATTTTTCGTTAGTACATTACTTTTTGTATCTTCGCGGTTCCTTTTAAACAAATCCATGTATGCATCTAGTTCGTCTCCAGTTCCAGATAAATTACTTGAGCTAGCACTACTTTCTTCAATTTGTGGCACATTTTCAGCAACGGACACAACTCTGGAATATAATTCTGTCAAAGCTGCTATACAAATACTTTCCTGTTCAGAAGTCAGCCTTACATTGTATCGTGGGTCTAAAAATATGGCACATAAAAAGGCACTATTCTCAAATAGAGTAGACGCACGGTTTTCAAATTCGGAGACGAAAAATTTAGATAAAGCAGTATCTTTTTTACCAATTTGAATTTTACAATGAAGCCAAATAGAGTAAAAGTCGCAAAAACTAATTGCTCACTTTGAAGTTTAGTCGTTGCAATTTTAGCCGGTTCGAGAACGCTAATAATTTCGTTAATAGTATCCCAGACTTTTCTTTCTATAAAGAACGCAGTATTTGCTACCGCAAAGTTGGCGCAGAACTCATACACGTTCTTATTCAGTAAATACTGCAGCATCATATAGGTTGAGCTCCAACGAGTAGGGCAATCAATTGGTGGCTTCTTTAACTTCTGTTCCAGGGTTCTGGCAGCAAAATGGCTTTTGAATAACTGGGATTTTTTAACACCGCATTCACAGCCAACTGAAGCGTATGCAGCAGTGTGACCAAATCTAACAATGAATGTGCCGTTAGAAATTACATGAAAACCGTTGCGTTTGAAGTGAAATAAATATAGCGTATTTACACAGTGGTCCTATGGCAAAACAGTGTTTACACTGCACATATATTTCTACTACGCACAATGTCGCTACATGGTATCAGCTGTTTTTTGTTTTCCTTTGAACATTATGGATAAGTAAACATTGTTCATAAACGTTTTGGTTCCGGTACGGTTCTCTGACTTTATTTCGGTAAAAGGTTTCGGTCCCGGTTTTATATATAATATCGGGTCCGGTTTCGGTTCTCAATTTGAATCGGTTTATTTCGGTTAACGGTTCCGGTTCCGGTTTTATTCCCTGCTTTTCATTATAATTAGAGCAGCGCTTTTGTTTGTTTTTAAATGGATTTATACCATTTGTTTGTTAGCTGCATATGTTTTTATGCTGAGAGGAGCACAAGACAAGGTCTGTGGGAAGGAGAAATTAAATTATTGAGTGCGTCTAAACCATTTTGGTAATTATTTTGGTTATATTGTATATTGTCATTTTCCTCTCTAATCACAGCTTAAGCGCTTTTTGCTATTTAGCTGCATTACTCTCATGCGCTATTTGGAATGTTCGAAACAACAACAAAACACCCACTGATCGAAGCACGAATTTTATTGTTTGTCAGCCAGCGCCCTTATATCGTCGCAGCGGATTTATTCAGAATAAATTTTGATATTGTGTGAAAATGGCATTGAAAAAGAAGGAAAAGTCAACAATTAAAATAAATCAACAAATTAATTTTAAGAAAATAAACTGCAAAATCTTATTATATGTACATATATAAAATCGTTCTTTTTTATTTAAAGGCAATATGTAACTACATAATTTATTTATCTATGTTATACAATTTATATAAATTTTACACTTACATATTTTTGAGAATGAAAATTTGTAAAACGCAAAGAAAACAAAATTAACTATCACCGTTTGGAATGGCATTGTAGGATCTTAGAATATTAAAATTAGACATTAAAATTAATCTAAAAAAATTGTTAGAGCTCTGCTGTCAACCGCACGTTGCTGATATCGTTAAAAACAACATGCATTTTCTTCTTGTTAATCTTGAGTTTTCCCACGCATTTTGAGCACGTAGTACGAGTAAACAAACAAATGTATTTTTCTCATGTACGTAGAAAAACAGGCAAGGAATAGTTTTTATCTATGCAACTATCGCACTGTAGTTTTGCATTTTATGACATATCTATACAGATAAATAAAATTGGAGTGTCTGTTTGTAATATTAAAATAATCTCTTTTTACTAAATGCATGTACACGGTACGTATACCAAAATACATTTTTTTTACAATTTTTGTCTGTCTGTTTGTTTGGGCTAATTTCTGAAACGGCTGGACCGATTTTGACAGGACTTTCACTGGCAGATAGCTGATGTAATACGGAGTAACTAAGGCTACTTTTATTTTAGAAATTTTTATATTTATAAAAATGGAAGTATCTATGTATGTGGAAGGTGGGGAGGACCACACAATTTCACACAAGCGCTAGCAAGCGAACTAGATGTTGTTCAACTCAACGCTAAATGTCGCACCACCTGGTCATGAGCTAAAGCGGTCAATGATCATGAGTTGGTGTTTTTAAAGTTTTATTACTACTTTATTATATTTAAAATGTATCTTCTATATATGTAAACATGGAAGTATGTATGTATGTTCCCTATAGACTCCGAAACCGCTCAACTAGTTTTGTTCAAATTTTGTGGAAATATTCAAAATAGAATTGGAGGTAGAGTAAAGGAGAATGTAGAAGATTGGGAAGGTGGAAGGAGTGACAGGGGAAAGTGAAGGGCCGCGTACAACGTCGCGGGGACCATCTAGTTATAAATATAACCTAAGTAAACAACACTGTAAATCACCGATTGTATAGCTCTAAGAAAAGCTTTTGAAATATATAATAAATATATATTTATACTTTTATCTGCAATTATTACCCTCTAAGAAATTATATAAGGCTGCTTCAAATATAAAATAAATGAGTCTGAAATCAATAGTTTTAGAACTCACTGCTTTTTCTAGCATTCGAATGAATTCAAGTGTTCAGTCGAAAACAATACAATATCTCTAAGTTTATGTGCTCAGTGATTTCTACGAATGTTTAGGGCATCTATTCTTATTCAACGGTCAACGAAGAACAATTTTCCAACAAAAGACAAAATTCCGACATAGGACAAAAAATCCTGATAAAGGACCACACAAAAAATAAAAAAAAATTCAAGATTGACAAAGCACAAATTTTCGTGCGCATTACTTTGGGCGTATTTTGACCACTTTCCGACTGTGAGTAAGAGGCATAGCTTGTCTTTGGACAATTAAAAATCCTCCAACGGGTCAACCATTGAAAATTCTGTTTTCCGAGCAAAATAAACTTGGAGAAGAGATTTTGGCTCTTGTATAGAATTACAAGAAAAACCCTTAGGATCGGAAGAGTCAACCACAATACAATACTTCGAAAAGAGGCTAGAACAGTTGACCACTTTATGGGATCAAATCCAGAAAGACGACGCAGAGATAAAAATCATCCAGATACAATTAAATACTGGGAGCACCACTACAAAAATCAATATTTTCAAGACATGCAAAAAACATGCAATGAGTATTGCAATATTTTCTCAGATTTCATTTCAAAATTAACAGAAAATACGAAAAATTCGTTGCTTGTACTGGTTAGACGACAAAATGCTATGTTAGCATCTTTGTCCAGACAAATGGTACAACAGAATCCAAATGCTACATCAATTGATCGGTTGTGGAATTTAATCGAAACACTTAATTTCGAGATCTGTTTAATTCATCTAAATCCACAAGAATATGGGTACGACATGAATGTATACATACAAGCGGAGTCGGCAGTAAGCAGCCTTCAAGTATCGGCAAAAATAGTGCCACAGCAATCTGTATCGACAATCCAGCTACCAAAAATATGATTCAGCCTGGACAACGTTAAAACGTATTATAGCTTATGTATGGTTCGAGAAATTAGTGGATCATTCATTCATAACAAATGAAGCTACCCAAATTAAGGATTTCCATGACACATTTAAGGAAACCCTGGCAGCATTACAAAATATTATAATTGATACCAAAACATGGGATCCAACATTATTATACTTACTAACAAAGAAGCTCGACAAGCATAACCATATGATATATGAATAATCTTTGCCGAATACAAAAGATCTTCAGCCATTGACTGGGTTTATCATATTTTTTGGAACAACGCTTCAGAACATTGGAAGCGATTGGTCGAAAGGATAGACCAATTGAAGCGATAAAGAATATTACGATAGCTGCAACAGCAAAATCAGTTAGTTGCAAATTTTGTGAAAAAGCAGAGAAATCGGCGGCAGATCGTTAATTGTGTGTTAATTGCTTCAAAAACGATCATAAAGCCAGTACTTGGAGAAATTGCACAAAGTCTAACAATGATTTGACAGAGCCAAAATTAGTGGCTGCACTTAATAACGAGAAAGCAAAAGATTATGTACTTTTAGCTACTGCTCGAGTGAAGATTGAAGGAAACAATAGTTTAACGCGCACTCTTAGATTGAGGTTCACAAGTAAATCTGATTTCTGAAAGAGTTATTAAATCATTAGCCATAAAAATTTCAAATACGTCATTACAATTTGAAGCTGTCGGTGGAAAAATGAAATCATCTTCATCCCGAACAAATGTAATATTAAAATCACTCACTAGTGATTTTAATATTATTTCCGATCAAATAAACCAACTCTGCAAAATAAGAAGTTGGTTTGGGTGGTTATTGGAAAAGTGAAAACTTCTGGGCCCGGAGGAGCGTGTGCTGTTTATACGACTGATGAACTCTTATAACGCTTTTGGAAGTTAGACAATTTAAATGCGATGGAACCTCATCGAACAGTCGTGGAGTCTCAGTGCGAAAAACATTTCGTTCAAAATGTACAACATGCCCAAGATGGAAAATACATTGTACGTCTTCCATTTGCTGACAACGTAAATGCTCTCGGAGAGTCGCAAGAGGAGTCTACGTAGATGGCTGTTTAACTGGAGCTGACAACACAATGGACGCGATAGAAATTCAGCGACAACTAAAAATAATGTTGTCTGGTGCTGGTTTTAATTTATGGAAATGGTGCGCAAATCATCACCAACTATTAACAAATATCCCTGCAGAAGATAAGGATATTGTGTTAAACTTTGACTCATCAGAGATAAATACAACAAAAGGGTATGGCATGGAACCCAAAATCTGACCTGCTTTGTGGCAAGGAACAAATTGATACCAACATCGCCATCACCAAGAGAAGCAGCTGTTCAGATTTTACTCGAATATTTGATCCACTCGGTCTTTTTGCTCTAGTAGTAGTAAGAGGGAAAATATTTATGCAAGAACTATGGCATCGTAAACTAGACTGGGATGATAAAATTCCAGGCCCACTGGAGGCTGAGTGGGATGCGTACAGAAAGGATTTGATTAACCTTAATATAAATAATAAAAAGGCATGTCAGCATTGGAAAAATTGCAGTCGATTCGTGGATTGCCTCAAAAGACGA